>QKYT01000663.1:0-12320 GCA_003550305.1 Glomus cerebriforme
AAATCTATTATGCCTTGTAGTTTTTTGTTGTATGCTTGTTGAATGTTTATTACGCCTATTTTTATAAAGTCTTCTATTGAAGAGTCGAAGATATTGTTGATTTTGCGAACCGTAGTTGTTTTGTCTAAATTTGTGATGCTATCCATTTTGTAATAAGTTGTTAGAAAAATAAATTTGAGTAATATAAGTAATAAATTTTTGTTTGTTAGTTATTTGAATTGAAATTTGTTAGTATTGGTTTAATAAATTTTTGTTGAGAAAAAGAAATAAGTTTAGTAGTTAGTAATATTTTGGGGTAAGATTTATATTTAGTATTTCCAGTTTTTGAGTGGATTAAAGTTCCATTGAGAGGTGGAAGTTTCGCCAAGATTATTGTCATAGTCATATTGGGAGTTGTCGTTAACTGATTGAGAGGGTGATTCTTCGTAAACCATGGATTCCATTATTTCTGATTCTGTTTCGTTTATAAGATGTTTAGGAATGGTGAGGGGGATTGAGAAATCGTTTTTGTTGGCAATTGATTTATTGGCGTTATCGGGAATAGAGCTGATAGTTTTCAGGCTGCCGATGTCTGAGAATGAATCGATTTGAGGGTTGAATGAAAATTTGTTAGTGTTGTCTTTTGGGGTCGAAGAGGACAATTTTTCTCTTTTTCTTCTATAAGTGCTTTGGGGTTTTTCATTGAGTACGTTGATGTTCAAGACGTTTTGATTGAGTTCTTCTGTTCTTGTGATGACGATGTCTATTTTGGTATTGGTTTGAGCAATTTTCTCTTTATTATCGAGAACGTTTTTCTTGATTTCGGCTATATCTTTAGTTATTGATTGAAGGTTGTTAAGTTTTTGAATGGATTGATGTAGAAGTGTTTTAAGTTCCGCATTTTCTTTTAGAAGTTGTTCTATCAATTTACGGTCAGAGGGTTGGTCTGCTTTATGTACTGGTGCTTTGTATGTTTGTTGTGGGTTACGAGTGTTTAGTGGACGTTTAGAGTTACGTGAAAGGTCAGGTTTTTTTAAAGGTGTTTGAATTAAGGATTTGAATTTGTTGTTGAATTGTGAGAGTGTGAGACGGTTCTGGTTATTAGCGGTGTGTTTATTCGGTGTTAAATTGGCAGTACTGTTACATGATTTAAAATCATGCGTGGGTGAACCACATACGGTACAATGTTTGAGTTTAGGGTTCATGATATAAATGTTGTGGTTGTTTATGTTTAGCGTTTTATTTTTGTTGATGAAGTCTTCTTTGCTTACGTAAACGTAGGCTGATTTAGTGATGCGTCTTTTGTCCGTCGGTGTGAAGGTGCAGGTACGAGCTTTAATTTTTTTTAGAAGTGGTTCGATAGATTTAATTGTGCTGTTGATTGGTAAGCCTGTTAGTTTGTATTGGTATGAGGTTCGGTTGATGTATCCTATGCTTTTAATTTCATTGGGTAATATTCTAACGGAGAAATCTCCGATAGTGATCGACCAAATATCATTTTGAACGATATTTTGGATTGACGATGTGTTTTCAAATTCGATTTTTAACTGTTTGAAATAAGAGGGTCGTTGTTGTTGTTGTCTATTAAGGTTTTGTGATTGGGGGTTGTTTTTGTTATATGATTTAATAGGTTCGTAATAGTTGCAGATTGGTCCAATTTCTTTGGATAATACTTCGATGATAAGCGAGTTATCTATGTGTTTTGGTATATCAACTATTTTGATAGTTTTGTTATATTTTGATTCTAAAATGGGGGTTATAATTTGTTCGATATATTGTGGTTCGTAATTGTAAAAACGTGTTTTAAGATTACTGATGTATATATTGTGGATGCTATTACGATCGGCTTCTTCATAGAAACCTATTTTGATTACTTTGATACCGTAATAATTTTGTAAGCCCATAAATCCTTTAAAGGCAGGAGTGTTAAGAAAATTGCGTCGGATTTCCGTTTTGATTTCATGTATAGTATTATACGGTAGATCATTGAGTAATGCGAAGGAAATGTATGTATCTGTATTGTCATTTATGGTAAGGTTTTCAGTATCTGATATAGAAGTTATGTTGTTTGCATCATTGAAGTCGTTGTTTATTGGTTCGTAGTTAGATGTTGTGTGATTATCAACATTTGGTGGCGGAGTGTACAACGTAGTAAAAATATTTGTTGAATTTTCATTGTTGTTTTGTTTATGCAAGACTGTTTTTCCTTTTTCGGAAGCATGGATGGAATGTGCTAGGTTTTGGTGAGGCGTAGTAATAGCCGGTAGTGGAGAGGAATTTTGTTGAAGAGAATTATTGGCATCTATAGTATTGCCCATAATAATATCTCTATCGGAAGTAGGGATTGTTGTAGTTTCAACTGGTGTATTTTCTATATTATTGAGAATTGCTTGGTCTTGTTTTGGTGGATTATTAGTATTGGGTGAAGGACCGTAAGTCTCCAAGGCAATATTTTTTTCATTTTCGATGTTGGTTGTATTTTTGTTGTTTTCTGTAATATTGGCAGTACTTTGGCTTCTAGTAACTCTTCTTAAAGTTCCTGTGGAACTTTTGTTTGAACGGACTGAGCTCATTATGTAGAAAAATGGACGTCAATAAGTTTTTTTTTGGTGAAAAATTTTTCTGGCGATACTGGGGTAAATTAGTTTTGATTTCAACGTCACGTGATTTGGTCATCCAGAGTTTAAAACCGGTTTCATTTTTGGAACCATTTTGCTTTTAAATCATGACCAAGTATAATTTTATTATAATGATGCTGGCTCAAACTGATTAATCAGTTTATATATTAAACTTATTATCGATTTATTAAAGCAATTCCAAAATTCGGGTCCAAACAATTAACCGGTTAAAACTCGGGTTTTTATGAACCGGTTCCAAACTCTACTGTCGTCATATGATTAGGGCACGAATAATTTCCCCCTTGAAACCCCGCTTCTCTATCATTTTATTACTTTCATTTTATTAGCCGGCTTAGCTCTTTTTAAATGTATTCATAATAAATGAAGAATTGATTTAATAATATGTGTCTTTTTTATTCTCAATATCTTGTGCATAAATTGCAATTCCCCAATCAACAAGGTATTCATGATTTTCATGCAAGATTATATTTGATGGTTTTATATCGCGGTGCAAGATTTTATTCTGATTGGTACGCTTAATTGTATTTGCGATGTCTATTAAGGTTTTGAGAATGATCATAAACCCGCGCTTTTATAGTTCGAAACTCTTACCATAAGGTTTCATTACAATGTACCTATACATTAATGTAATAAGATATTAAGACTATTCAAACCAAATTGAAGGCTCAGCACTCCATCATAACAGACTCTGCTGGTAACATACTGAAAATTCAATGTAGTAAGTTCTTGAAGAATTTTAAATTCTTTTACGTCAGTAGAAGCTTTAATCACAACATCACCATTAAAATCAGTGCCAACAGCAACAAAAGTTCCTTGATTGCTGGACCTCCTTCGGATGAGTAATTTAAATTTGCAGTTGAAATAGATGCCTCAATACAATGCTTCTCATCATCAGGTAGAATATAGCCTAATATCTCTTTTGGCGCATTCACCAAACTCACCAGTATTTTAAACCTAGTGATTCCTTCCCCATAATAGTTCAATCTGTGAATCACTGGCACTTGAAGCATTTCTTTAACATTATCTTTGGTAAAAATGTTTACAAGCTTGTCTCTTTCATATATTATCATATATTAATCTTCCAAAGTTAAAGATCTTTAGAATTGAAAACATTAACATCATCTTTTATCTGACGCCAGATAAGAAACTTGAGATGTCTAATAATTAATTGATATTAATACCATTAATTTCGTTAGCATCACCAATGACAACCGGAAAGGAATCCTCAAAAGTTCTTTCCAGGAGTAAACAATTTAATGATACTGCCATTTTGAGGATAATTCTATAATAGCGATTGTTTTAAGATTTTTAATAGAAAAAATTGTCAAAAAAATTGAGAAAATTCGAGAGAATTTTCTTGGTACATCATGACTAGAGCTTGGAACCGTTTAATAACTGGTTAAGACTGTTAACCGGTTTTAATTTAGTCAGTTTTTTTAATCGGTTAATTTAACCGGTTAATGTCAAACTTTAACGCTGGCCAAAATTTAACAAAATTCGGAATTTTTTTTTAATATGTTAATTCCGGTCAAATTTTAATGCCGGCCGGAATTAAGTTTCGCAAATCTTTAACGAATGTTAATTCTGGCCGAATTTTAATGCCGACCAGAATTAAGTTTTAACCGGGTAATTAACCGGTTAAAAAGTTGGAGGATTAAAAAATTTCATATAAATATATTTGTTTAATTTATTTAATTTTGATTTTAGAAAATTGTGTAACCTTTTTTTTTAATATATACTGTACATGGTTGACTCACTTGATCGTATTTGTTTCAGTGTGGGAAAAATAAAAGAAATTGACATATTAATTTTTTTCTGTGAGTTATTTCAACAAAATAATATTGTTACATAAATAAATATTTTTAATTATCATTGGAAAAATTTTTCAATTAATCACTTGAAATGTAAAAAAAATACTAGTTAAATCACAAGAAAAAATTTATATATCAAAATTTTAAGAATAATCAATTTTTTCAAATTAAATTTATTTACAATATTAAGATATATATTAAGGATTTCTTTTTCAATCCTTTAATGTATCTGCCACTTATCTGCCTAATCAATATTTGACAAGATAGTCTTTTTTTCCAATACATAAACTAATATCGCTCACAAACGCAGATCACTTAATTGTGTACTGAAAAGGAAATTTGGATTTTTTTTTTTTTTTTTGGATAAAATATTGTCACTAAAAAAAATTATTATAAAAATTTATAAGAATTAAGTAAATATACTCTAAGGTGAAATTAAAATCCGGATCTGGGGATTAGTCAAATAAGTCTTATATGGCTATTGCGATTGCGTATATATGGTAAAATTATCTAATGATCAGTTCGTTAAACAATTATGCAAATATGACTTATTTTTAATTAAAATAAACTTGCATGACACAATAAATATAAATTTTTTTTTCTCTTTATAATTTATTTTTCCTAGAATTTCCTTTAAAATTAATAAAAAAAAACTCATCAATTTATAATTATTACTGACTAATGAATTGTATTTAAATAATGCTTGATTGTTTACTACTACTTTATTATAAAATCTGAAATTACAAAATATGAATAAATTACATATAATGCTTTGACTGTTAATTATCTTTTAATACATATATGAAAACTATAAATGAATAACTATATGTACCATGTGCTGCAGCATATGTATTAAAACTATAAACGAATAATTATATGAAGCATGTGCAGCAAAAACCTGATGTTTTTCTCTGACATTATAAATAATACTTATAATTAATCTTAGATTCTTAAATTTCACAATCTAGACACTCAGAAATATTTTGATCTAAAATTTCAGTAAGTAAGCGACTTGTATAACATACTTGCGGATGAAATTGTATATTAGAAATATCAGCTTGTTCTTGTGTTAAAGCTTTATTGGCTTCTATAAATTCATTCACATCATTTATCTCTGAAACATTTTTAATTACTTCGCCATTTATTTCATAATATTCATTAACATATTCAAGCCATTGAGATATAATATGTTCAAGCATTATTATAGTTGGCCTTTTAAGAGGATCTGAATTCCAACATTGTTCTATCAAATCTCTATAACATTTTGGAGTATTTTTTGTAATTTCAGGACGTTCACCTTCACAAATACTTAAAACCAGGTCATAATCATGTGCTTTATTATTAAATGGCGGGACACCTGATGTAAACTCCCACATTATCATTGCAAAACTATAGATATCACTTGCTAAAGTATAAGGATTATTTCTTAATATTTCAGGCGCCATATATGGTAAAACTCCACAATTTCTATCAATAGAATCTTGTAAGTCGTTTATAGGTTTACATAATCCTAAATCAATTATATATGTTTCATAATTATCTGATATCAAAATATTACCATCATGAAAATCACAATGGGCAAGATCCGATGTATGTATTATTTTAAGTCCCAAAATAATATTTTTTAATAATTTTAATTTATATTGCCATTTAAATTTAACTATATTAGGTAGACATTTTCTTAAACTTCCTTTTTTTGCATAGCTCATTACTATCATATAATCTAAATTATTTGGATCTTGAGTGATTCCAAAAAATTGAATGAATTTAGAAAATGTTTTTTTCTGACAGTTATAATGATATTTCCACTATATAATAAATAATTAAAATTTTTAATTTTAAAATTTTTAGTAGAAAAGAATAAACAAATATATAAATATTATATATACCTCACTTAAAAATTTATCATTTAAACTTGATGAGTTATTAAGATTTTTAAGAATAACCTCATAACCTTCCTGAAAATTCCATCTATTCCATTGTTGCTTATCAAAATTCCAATTATCAATAGGTCCATCTAACCAAATAGCCTTATGAATTTCACTGAATCCTCCTTTATCATGATAATTAATATTTTTTAATTTATCATAAGGTATCCATTCTAAAACTTCATAACTATTTTTAGCATTTATTTGTGCTTCTTGAATAAATTTATCAATAAATTCATTTTCACTAGTCCACTTTGAAAAATCTTGTTCAAATCGTTTAGAATTACATTGTTAACACCAATAATAATTAACATTAATATATGGTTCCTTGCATTCCTCACATAATTCATCACCATTAGAATTTTCACTATCTTCTGTTGCTTTTTGATACCAATAAAAGGCCTTTTCTAAATTTTTTTCAGTTCCAAAACCATTTTCATAACATCTGGCTAAATCATTCATTGCATCTTTATCATCATTTTCTGCTGTTTTTTGATACCAATAAAAGGCTTTTTCTAAATTCTTTTCTGTCTCCTCACCATTTTCATAGCATCTAGCTAAATTATTCATTGCAATTTCATCACCATTTTCTACTGCTTTTTGGTACCGATAAAAGGATGTTTCTAAATTCTTTCCTATTATTCCACCATTTTTATAATATGTAGCTAAACTATTCTTTATAATCAAATTATCATATTCTGCTGATTTTTGATACCAGTAAAAAGCTTTTTCTAAATTCTTTTCTGTTCCTTCACCATCTTCATAACATTTAGATAAGTTATACATTGCATCATTATGGCCATTTTCTGCTGCTTTTTGACACCAATAAAAGGCTTTTTCTGAATTCTTTTCTGTTCCTTTACCTTTTTCATAACATTTGGATAAATTATACATTGCATCTTTATGGTCACTTTCTGCTGCTTTTTTGTACCAATAAAAGGCTTCTTCTAAATTCTTTTCTGTTCCCTTACCAATTTCATAGTATATGGCTAAGCTATTCATTACAAACCAATCTCCATTTTCTGCTGCCTTTTGATACCAATAAAAGGCCTTTTCTAAATTCTCTTCTGTTCCAATACCATTGCTATAGCATGCAGCTAAATCATTTTTTGCAAGCCAATCGTCATTTTCTGCTGCTTTTTGATACCAATAAAAAGCTTTTTCTAAATTCTTTTCTGTTCCAAACCCACTTTCATAATATATGGCTAAATTATTCATTGCAAGGTTTTCGCCACTTTCTGCTGCTTTTTGATACCAATAAAAGGCTTTATCTAAATTCTTCTCTGTTCCTTCTCCATTTTCATAACATATAGCTAAATTATTCATTGCATCTTATTACCATTTTCTGCTGCTTTTTGATATCAATAAAAAGCTAATTCTAAATTCTGTTCTGTTCCTTCACCATCTTCATAACATTTGGATAAATTATGCATTGCATCTTTATGGCCGTTTTCTGCTGCTTTTTGATACCAATAAAAGGCCTTTTCTAAATCCATTTCTGTTCCAAAACCATCATCATAACACATGGCTAAATTAAATTGAGCTTCAATGTGATCCATTTCTGCTGCTTTCTGATACCAATAAAAAGCTTTTTCTAAATTCATTTCCGTTCCTTCCCCATTTTTATAACATAATGATAAATTATACATTGCATCTTTGTTATCATTTTCTGCTGCTTGTTGACACCAATAAAAGACCTTTTCTAAATTCTTTTCTGTTCCTTTACCATCTTTATAACACATAACTAAATTAATCATTGCAAGAACAACACCATTTTCTGCTGCCTTTTGACACCAATAAAAAGCTTTTTCTAAATTTTTTGTTGTTCCTTCACCATTGTAATAACATACGGCTAAATTATTCATTGCAAGTTTGTTACCATTCTCTGCTACTTTTTGAAACCAATAAAAGGCTTTTTCTAAATCCTTTTCTGTTCCTTTACCATCATAATAACATACGGCTAGATTATTCATTGCAGCCTCATTACCATTTTCTGCTGCTTTTTGATACCAATAAAAGGCTTTTTCTGAATTCTTTTCTGTTCCTTTACCATCTTCATAACATTTAGATAAATTATACATTGCATCTTTATGGCCATTTTCTGCTGCTTTTTGATACCAATAAAAGGTTTTATCTAAATCCTGTTCTGTTTCTTTATCATTTTCATAACATATAGCTAAATTATTCATTGCAACTTTGTCACCATTTTCCGCTGCTTTTTGATAATTCATTGCAACTTCATTATTACTTTCTGCTTGTCGTTCTAACAAATTAATATTATCACTTGAATAATTATTATTAGCAGGAGTTATCTTATGGATAGTCAAATTAAAATTTTTTTGTTATATTAAATTCTTGATCGACATTTATAAAGCGGGATATTCAAAGAAACCAAATCAGGTTAGATTATAAATAAATTGCACACCGAGGGGTTGATTTAGTATTTATATGGATTAGATATTACATTTGATCTAACTCGATTTCCAATTTAGGAAAAAAAGAACTTGCAAATATAAATTTACCCGCGCTGGTATGACACAAAATACCTAATTGAGATATATGGCCAAAATTAGCCCAATTTTACCAGAATTATAAAATTTTTTTAACTATATAATCACAAAAGAATTTATAGAATTCAAAGAAAATTATTTTGTATAATTAGAACTTTTTTATATTTAATTGAATTACTTAATAATGGAATGAACAGATATAAAAGACCTAAGAACTGACCGCAATTTAGTTTTTTACAGGATTTATTTTAAACTTTTTTATTTGGTTTAGTTGAATTGAGGGAAAAAAAATCAAATTGTGATGTTTTATTTCAAACAAAATTTCTTCAAGCGAAGTAATAAATTTTTGGTTAAAGAACTAACCAAAAAATTGGTAGATATATAATCAGAACTTAATACGAGCGGTACTAAAAAAAAAATCTGTTAACGTGAAATTTGTTATATCAATATTGCAATTAATTCGCTATATAACATAACGATTATTTCATTAAGTTTATTTTACATATTATGATTTTTAGTTTTCCATTTCTAAACCCTTTACTAATCCACATATCCACATTCTGAAAGTTTCTGGTATGTTTTCCATATTGTACATAACATCCAAATCAAAAAATATATACTATAAAAACAACTAAACAACGGTTGTGTTATTATGTATGATAGTTATATAAAAAAAACCAAATATAAAAATAAATTTTATATTGATTAGCAAACAATTTAACCAAAAATATATTAATAATGAAAAAGCAAGCAGATGACGATTTGACATTGATTGTATTCGATTAAAAAATAATGTTTTTTTTTAACAATTTAAAGAAAGTAATCTTCTGAATAATATACTAGATTTTTCTCTTATCAGGTCGAATAGTCAAATAAAACAACAAAAATTTTATAAAAGAGTATACATTAGGCACGTGCGTCAGTATTCGGGCTGATTTTATTAATGCCTTAAGAAAGATTGACCAGCATATGTAGAATTAGTCCCCTGACACAAGTCAGCTGTCAGTTGACACCGTGACATTTTAAACGTATATATAATTTTTCCTGACATTTTTATGCAAATTATGTTTATTATTTTTTTTCTTTCATAGTAAAGATTGCCTTATATATTGTTCAAACTTTTCTTAAAATTTTTATCCTTTATTATTACCATTATTACTTTCATATTATCTTTAAAATTGCTACATAATAAAATTATTAAAATTCCCATTAATCGATTATTTTCTATTCTTACATTATAGCTATTTATCTTTTTTTATACTATTTTTAAAATTAATTGTCTTTTCTATACTATTATCAATTAGTTTCAATCCTCTACTTTAATCATTCTCTTCGCCAATAATTCGTTCAATGATCTCCCTCTGTTTTCTTCTATTATTTCTTTATCAATTATTTTCCTAAGTTATTAAATATATCTACTAAGTTCCTTTCTTTATCATTACTTATTAATTTATTTCTAAACCATTCTAGTATTAGTTCTCTTGTACTTATTTACAAATTTGTTTCCATGTCTTTTAACCTATTTGCTTTTATAATTATTTTCTCTTCCCATAACACCCTCCAGCAATATTTTCTACCTTCAATTCTACGTTTGCCTTCTGTGTATATATGATTCATATTCTCAAATTATTATCTTCAAATATTATTAAATCATGTTTCATTTCTCTTTTATCTTATATACATTTTCTAATAACATTACTAATCTATTCAGTTTCTTTTAATTGATTGATCCTTATACTGGTTGTAATATTCACTTTCTTAATTTTATAAATCGTATGAGTCTTTTACTCCATATAGATCTTTAAAAATAAAATGCTGTTTGGAATGCTTATCAGTTATCACTAATCCAGCCTTTATTGAATTTTTCCAACTCATCTGTTGTATTGCTTTTTAAATCATTATCTTTCCAATTAAATTCAAATTAATTTGCTTTATATTTCTTTTATCTTCTTATATTTCTTCTTTTTGCTTGTATAGTATATCTTTATTTGATTTCTTTTCTCCTATATCTTTTGAATTTATTTCCATTTCACATCCACTAATATTTCATCAATCCCTTTTGGTGTTGTAACTCCACTTCTATTAGTTATCTTTTGCTTGTTGCATATTTCATTACTATTTGACATTCATTTCTATAATTAATTTGTTAATCGTAGCTTCAAATCTTTCCAACCCATTTTCTTTTTTTTCCTTACTTAAATTAGTGTTATATTCAGCGTACAAAAAAGAGGGAATTCTAATCTAAACCAAACCGGTCAGTAGGAGAGACTCGACTGAAACTGGCCGGTTTTTCCTTGCCTGTATGAGGAATATACTCATACAGTATAAGGAAGATAAATGGGTAGTTTAAAGGAAGTTCTAGTTTTTGAAATAAAAATTATGATAATAATGAAGAAAATGGAAAATGGAAGAGGTATTTATACATTATTGAGAATTACTTTTTGTAAAATTTACAAAGGATGAGTCAATTGAGTCATGAGATGTAATCAGCATTAATTTTTACTATTTGATTAAAAGATTTATTTTTATGCATTACGGATGGCGCAAGATCAAATATTTGCGTATATTAATAAGATTGATTATTAAAACGTCAATATTGTAACACTTGACATATCAAATTCATAATTATTTGATCATCTCGCGGGCTATATCGGATCAGTATCTATAATGCATATTATAAATGGTTTTTTTACTATTATTCACATGAAAAATTTCTTAGTTTAAGAGGAAACACAAATTTATTATTCAATAAGCAAATAAAGAAATAAATAATATTTATATTCAGAGTGTTTGCATGCAATTTGTTTTATTTAATAATAAAATTGATAAACCAAATATGGAATTACAATATAGTAAAAAAAATCTTTTATACTTATTGTATAAGGATAACGGGAAATTTTTGTGACTAGTGATTCTCACTCAGAATCAAAAAATTGGAACCTATGTAATTGGTACCAGCAACTTGATCTAGAGATTTGAAAGCAGAAAATAATTGATTGATTGATAAATTACCCTGATGTATTATGTTTGTATTACTAATAAAAAAGAATCTGTTATGTTACTAAAGAAACGTGACGTGAACTTTGTGTATTTATCGTTGATCTCCATCACAAGTTTTCAGATCTAAAATTGAGTTTAGAATCTACACGTGATGAATAAAAATAGATCAATAAAAGTATTTTTTTATATAATCGTGTAAAATAATATTACCAAATTAATTCATGAGTCATTCATTAAGGAGAAATACATATTAAACAAAATACTTTATAAATTATGACACATATGATATAATTCATACAATGCGTGCATTATTAATGGGGTTTTAATAAATATATAAATACTGCCCTTATTTCTTTTGTTTCCTTCGTTCATGGCATCTTAATGAACGAATTCTATATTTACCCTCCCTATGAAAAAAGATCATCCGATTTTTGTACAATTTTTATCCAAGTC
>QKYT01000664.1:0-10194 GCA_003550305.1 Glomus cerebriforme
AAATAGGACAGTTATTTGGAATTATAGATTAATGGCAAAAAATGGTAAAATGAAGGGATGAAAGATAAATAACATTGTGATTTTGATTCAATAATTAATTAGGAATTTGTTGTATGAAAATTAAATAAGATATTCAGTGCTTATAAAGCTTTATTAATATTAATTGGAATAAATTTATAATATAAATTTGCAAATAAATTATGATTATGAAGAAAAACAATTACAATTATAATAACAATGAAACAATATCTTGAATTAATAATTTTGAATTCAACAAGTAGCTATTTGTTATTTTGTTAAAGTATAATTCCATAAAGGATCGCAAACATTTAGTTTTATTGATATTATTGGTGATTTTAATGATATAAATTTAAATAATATCTTTTATTATACTGTACTCAATAATTAAACAAATTATAAAAAATAAAAAATAAAATTATTCAAACTAAGAAATTTGCAAGGTATCTTGTTACTCAAATCTTAGTGTTTAAATAATTCAAAATAAAATACAAAATTTAATATACTATTGTTTACCATTAGTAATTTCTAAATCATTTTGCTCCTCTGAATGAAAATTTGAATTATTATATACATCATCATCATCTATAAAATAAATAAAATAAATTATTAAAATTCATATTAAATCAATTATAATAAAATTATATACCATCAATATCCATATGATCATGCTTTTTGAGTTGTACACTTTCATAATGATCATTTTTAATATCTATAAAAAAAATACATTTAAATTAATTAAACTTATAGTATGAGTATAATTATAATTTACTTACTATAGTCCGAGTTGATTTGTAGTTTCTCAAATACTTTTTAAAATTTATTAAAGTAAATTAATTGATTTATTTTAAAAATAGATTTAAATTTTAATAACAACATTTACCTTTATATACCTTACTTGATTTTGATGCATTCTTATTACTTGAATTGTTAAAATCATCGACTAAAAAAAAAAGAAAGAAAATAAATAAACAAGATTGCTATTATATTAATTATAATAATTTTAATAAATACTTACTGTTATCAGGAATGTTAAAACTATAAGGTTTACTATGAAATGCTTTAAAATTAAAAGAATCAATTATGTTTAGATTCAGGTCAAATTAAAATAATAATAAAAAAAGAATATGCATACCTTCTTGTTCTTCTATTTTATTTAAATAACATCAATAATAATATATTTCGTAAATAAACTGTCTTTTCAAAAAAAAAAAAAAATTCAAAATAGAATTACAGTATGTAACTATACCTTCTGTTGCATTCTTTGGTTCAAGAAAATTTTCAAATTGATAAAATTGATAAATTTTACTAGTAAAATTTTCGTTTATAGAATCAATAGAATTACTTTTATACAAAGTGCTCGATTCTTGATTAGAGGAGATTAGTTCATCATTTTCATTTTGAAAATACAATGTTTGTAATAATTTTTTTATTTCCGTGAGTAATGTATATGCATCAGGTCTTTTTGTTGGATCAGCATTCCAACACTGTTTCATAAATTTCTTATATTCTAAGGGAGTTCCTGGTACTATTTTTGGCCTCATTCCATTTACTATTTTCATTGCAAGATCATAGTTATGTTTATGATTAATAAAAGGTGGTTGTCCAGATGAAATTTCCCACATAAGTATTCCAATACTATAAATATCCGATGCAAAAGTAGTTTCTTTTCCAGTAATAACTTCTGGTGCTATATAAGAAAGATTTCCATATACACTATTTAATGGTTTATCAGGCGGTCCACAAAACCCAAGGTCACTAATATACCATTCCTGATCTAGTTGTAAATATAATATATTACCAGAATGCAAATCTCTATGAATTTCATTTTCAAAGTAATGAGTTCTGAAAAGTGCATGTATTATATCATAAGCAATTTTTATTTTTTCTTTCCATGTAAGTTTATTATAATTTTGTTGCAGGTATATTCTTAAGTCCATATCCATTTTATTAATTACGAGCATATAATTTCTATTTGATAGATTTTTTGTTAAACCATAACATGATACTATATCTGCCCATTTATTACTTATAGTTAAATGAGATTTGCCCTAAAAAAATTTATTATGTTATTAAACTTGTTAAACCAAATTTTTTTTTTAAAAAAAAATTTTAATTATATACCTCTTCGAACCAACTTCTATTGGCACTTTCAACATTTTTTAACTCTTTAAGTATTACATATTGATCTCCAAATCTTTCTAATTGTTTTTCCTTAGAGTTCCATTTCAAATAACCTCCACCAATCCAAGTTGCTGTATAAATTTCAGAACATCCACCTTTAGTTAAATATTTAATATCTTGTAAATTATTGTATGGGATCCATTCAACTATCTTATCTGGTCGGAATGTTTCTAATTGACATTTTTGTATTAAATCATCAATGTCATCATTTCCAGATGACCAATTTGAAAAATTCGCTTTTAAATAATTTCGAACACAATGTTCACAGTATAATGTTGCTAAACATTGAACCTGACAATTTTCACAAATTCTTTTTATTCCTTCATTAGAAAGAATTTTATAATTGTCATAATCTACATTTAAGAATTTTATCACTTCCAATTTTTCATCCTTTGTAAGAGATTCATCAGCAAGAATAGTTTGTTTTTTAAATTCATGTTGTTTATCTAGAGTATCGTAAATAGTCATATCCATTAATGTATATGTTCTATTATATACAGTCCAAACTATATCTTCTCGGATAGCAGTCATAATGTGATTTTTAATTTTGTCGGAAATTAAAAAATTTTTTTGAAAATTTGAAAAAAGTTGTAAGACGAGTTTAAAAGATTTCTAACTCCGAAATTGTAACAAATATATATGTCACGTTTGAGTTTTGTGCAACAAAAAAAATTTTTGAAAGGGATAGGCAACATAGCGGGAATTATTTTTTAAGGGATGTTTTAGGCTACACAATATTACTATTTATAAATATCATATTTTTTAAGTTGAACAACATTATATTTATTTATATTTGACGCATTAATTTTAATATATACATTTTTTTTATTATAATATTATAATATTATTATCCATAATATTAAGATAGTTATTTATTTAATATAAAAAAACTAAAGTAAATATCACTTAATAAATTTCAAGAAAGAATCCCTGCCTACAAAGAGAGGAACTGAACAGGACCCCGAACAATATGAAATAGGTAACAAAAAAAAACGCGTAGAATAAGCCAAAATAATCATGTAAATCTTTCCTTTTTTAGATAATTTTCAATAATGTTGGCCAGAATATTATTACCTTTTTTAGTAACTCGCTGACATTATTGTAATTCCGGCCCTGAAAAAATGCGTAGAGCTGATAGTAAATTTTTTCCAATTTCTTGTTACCTATTTATATATTGCCTGGGGTCCTAACTGAACCTACAAGAAAAAAAAAATAAAAATTATTTATTTAAAAAAAGTAATATTACTGAATGAAATAATCCCACCTATAGTTCTTAATTATCCACAATCTACTAATCCACTAATCCATTTATGTGTTCATCCTGAAGAGAGGGGCTGAATCTAAAAAAAAAGTTAATAAATTATTTATAAAAATAAATTTCATATTAAAAAAAAAATCTCCACCTATTGTATTTATTAATGATTTACTTATCCATCCTGAAGAAAAGGGATTGAACCTAAAAAAAAGTAAACATTATTAATAAATGTATTTAATAGAAAAAAGTAACCACAGACTTATTGAATCGAATGAAAATTGCCCACCTATCATCTTTAAATCCACAATTCACTCTTTGATCCATGACTGATCTTATAAAGGTAAAAAAAATTTAATAATTTATTTAATAATAAAATTTTGAGTTAAAAAATTGGATAAATTTCTAAATTTATAAAAAAATATCGTTTATCGTTTAACTTTCTAAATTCGTACTATAATTAAAAAGTATATATATATGTATATATATTTATGTTGTTTTTTATAACAGAAAAAATTTTATCAACCATTTTTTTTTCCTGCTAAAGAAAATTAGGTAAACTACAGCAGCAAATTTAGATAAAGATTTTTTCACCAATAATCCTCAACCAAGCCACTGTGAAAACTGAAAAGTTCATACCAACTTATAATTTCAGCCGAACTGCTGTGGTAAATTTGGCTGAAATTAGATTTTTTTTAATTTCAGCCGAACCACTGCGGCTGATCAGCTGTGGCATTTTTTTTTTTTGCACCGATCAATTTTTTTTGCCTACTTACCAGGAGAAATTTTTTAAAACAATAATTATTTTTTACATTATTTTATTTAACTAATTAATTATCAAAAAAAAAATAGTATGATAGGACGCAAGATGCTGATCTTTTTTTTTTTTTGTATAAATCAAACTGTTATTCCGTAGAAAGCTTATTGTTAGCATAAAGCATATAAGCAAACAATAAGCTATAAACAATAGGCTATAAGCTATAAGCTATAAAAACGTTGAAAGGTTAATATACATTTGGATCCAACCATAAACTGAAAAAAAATTTGGAAAAATCAAAGCTATTTATAAAAAAGATTAAGCAATGTGACACAAGCTTTTCAGCATTCTTTTTTTTATATTTAGACAAAATAATTTTTTTAGAAAAGGGTGAAGAAAGAAGTGCAAGAAAATCTATTAGACAGTATCTTTATCAATATTTCCTAACTATTAATTCACCACATTATTATCAGCCAATTCTTGATTATATTTTGATACAGCCTTATTTTTCATTGCTGAAATACCAACTTTGTGAAGCGCAATCAGTACGAGTGGATTTGTCTTCAATAGGTGATTAAATTTAAAATTAAATGAAAAATAAAATTGTATTAAAAAATTTTTTTTTATCCAAATTGAACAGATATCTGGTTAATCTAGTTGATCTAATCAATCTGATTGATCTGAAACAAAAAATGAAAAGATATAAAATATATCTATTCATAGTCATTATTAGTCAAAAGTTTGAAGCATAAAATTGAAAGTCTGGAAAATTGCAATATTTCAAAAGCATGAGTTGTTTTAATATATTAAATTTCAAAGTTGAATAGCTAATGAAACATTTATTTGAACCAAATTAATCACGTAATTTATATGAATAATCATGTTTTCTAGTCATAAATGTTTCAACCTTGTTTTTAAATATGTTGCACATTTATTTTTATTATCTTACATAAAAAAAAAATTAAAAAGTTCCTAAAAATAATTATTTACTAGTAATTAAATTATAATAAACATTTTTTCTTTTCATTACTATTTCATTGTATTAACTATTATTCACATCAATGAAAACATATATATACTGTATATTTAATAAGTTTAAATAAAATTAATTATGAACAGAACGGTAGTATGATACCATATAGATCTTTCCATTTTTGCCAGAATTTATACTTATTATAGCAACTGACTGACGTTACCATAATTCTGACCCTGAAAAATTGCATAGTAAAAATTTAACTGACCCCTATATAATTCTGCCCTATGAAAAAAGAATATCCAGAAATTGCCACCAAAATTGTCCGGGTGCGTCCGGAAAATATCTCACACGTCCAGGAAATGTCCGGAAAACTGCAATATTCCGGCTAGACATTTTCAGGACGTTTTCTAAAATATTTCAATATCTCAACGTCTGGAATATTGCGATTTTCCGGACGCACCCGGACAATTTTGGTGGCAATTTCCAGACATTCTTTTTTCATAGGGCTGGGTTGTTTATTATCATAAAAGGTTTATATAATACACCTCAAAGAGGATTAAATATCAAAACTGAGTTCTCCGGTAATATAGTCTACTAATTATAAATAAAACAACTAATTAGTTTAAATTAGAAAATATTAAATGAAAATATTATATTACTATTATTGTTAGATTTGCTAGAATTAATATTATCATCAATATCAAATTCGACAGATAATCTATAGATAAATTTGATTTAATAATTATATACAGTATTGTAAAAGTACAATATCAAAAAGAAGAGAGATTTACCATTACTTTTATTATTTTAATTGATTATTAACGAATTCTCAAATAGAAAAAATTAACTAAAGGCATAATAAATTATTTTTCTAATTGAATAATTTCTAAAATCATATTTTATTTTATAATAATAAAATATAGAATTATTAAAACTTATAAAACAACTAATATAATATTATTATACTTTGAACTTCTAAACTTCTTGTAGATTCTATATTATACTTAGATCATTATTCAGAATCTACAAGAAGTTTATAATTTCAAACTTTTATATATAGCACCTGAATTATAATTATTCATCGTTATAGGTTCAATATCTGGTGATTTTATAATTGTAGTAAAATTTAAAAGCTCTTTATTCCAAATATTTTTAATTTTATTTTTAACTCAGTAATTGTTGTAATTGTTGGTCTTTTTATTTAGATCAGGATGCCAACAATTTTGCATTATTTCAATATAACCTTTAGGTGTATTTGTAACAATTGAGGATGAAGACCATCACATATTTAAAATGAATTTTGTCCCAAAAAGGTCTTCTACAAGTCATGTATTCCCACATAATCATACCAAACTGAAACTTTGGTGTATTTTTGTTCCTGAAAAACTTCTGGGATAACATATAAATCTCATTATCATCATTGTCTATTGCAGAGTTACTTATTCCTAAATCACCCGTTACTGCAATAGAATTGGCAATGAAAATATTTCCGCTATAATAATCTTTGTGAATAACATTTACATTATGTATATAATAAATCCAAGTAGAGTAAAAATTAATATAGAGAGCTTAAAATATTTTTAAAATAAAATAATTACTATAATAATTGATATGGTTCAATTTGAAAATTTTCATGTATAAATAAAGATATTAATTTAAATGGTTTAGTAATACTAATATTTGTTGAATTTAAAGAAAGGCAATAAAGAACATAAAATTATGAATAGATTCTCGTAAATACTGTATATTTAGAATTATATTGGTAACGTTTCACATATATACACTATCAACCTTGAAACGCTAAAAGGTTAAAGGAAAACTTTAAAATTGGACTCTAATTGTTTCCTTAAAATTAATTATACTAATTCCCTAAAATGTAATTATATTTTAAAAGTATTTGAAAAAGTAGAATTTTGAATGATATAAATAATGATTATAATTATTACTGGAAACTCCAATCAAATTGAATTAAAAGAATCTTACAAAATTGAATAATAGTTTTATTTTGCATTTCAGACCTGCAGTATAATGATTTAATGATTTGATCTTTTTTTTTAGTTTATAAATTTAAAAATGATGACTAAACACTAAAATTATAGTTCTAAATAAATGGATTGGTTCGATGATGAAACATTGAGACATGTAGTATTTATTAGTCTATAATACGTATCACAACGAGTTCTAATTTCTGGAAATTATAATTTTCTATTGATATAATATTAGTTATTTTGAAAAAATAAAAATTTTGATGATAAATTCAGACTTACATATCTTAAGCGTGAATATTATTTGACTTATCTGTTATTAATTAAATAATTATTTATTGTAAAAATAAACTAATAAAAAGTTTATTTTTTTTATTATTCTTTTTATGTAAGCCAAATTATAAATAAAATTATTCTTTGCTAGTCATGTTTTATAAAATACAATATTAATTATTCTTTTGATTCCTTAAAAATTAAAAAATAATTTCTAATATATCAGTCCTAGCTCATGAAAATGATAATGATATTGAAATGGAAGCACATAAAGGTGAATACGATAATGATATTGAAACAAGATAATATTGACCAAAATTTTGAGAAGAAAAGACAAAATAATATTAAATTATAAAAAGAAGGATCTATAGCAAAAAATACAATGTACTTTTGCTTTGTTAATTATTAACTAGAAAAGATTTATTAAAATTAAAAGCGAAAAAAGAATTATAGTAATTTTGAAATTAATTTAATACCATTAGCAATTTCGAATTAGAACTTCAATAAAGTTGTCAGTATAGTCCTCATATAAAGTTCTTCAGCAATATTTTCTGCTTCTTATAATATTAAACATGATAAATACTAATTTGGATATACCCTATTTTTATTTGTTTAAAAAAAAAGGAATAAAAAGGGTATAGTTAAATTTTGGACATAGGATTGTTCCCAAGTTCCCAAGTTTGATTTGGGATATCCCAAGTCGGATTTGGCGTTGGGCTACAACATGTATATTATTTGTAATATCCAATCAAAAAGAAGTCATGGTTTTTAATATATTATGTGGCAAATTAAATTCCATATTTAGTTAATTAATTTTCTTAATTAGGCATTTTTGATCATGCATAATTTATCAATTAGTTGCGAATTGGGAGAAATCATGAGTTATTAATAAACTATAATCGAAATTTTGCGTAATGTAATTTATTATTTATTATTGATAATTTTGACTCATTTTTATATTCTTAATATTTTTAATTATATAAATACCTCCAAAATTCCATATTATTATTTTTTTTTAATTATCATATTAAATATATTAAAATTTCCTTAGAGCTCATTCACCTTATTTTAAAAATAACTTTATTAGCAAGATGGATTACTACCTAATTTACCTAATTATTTTACAAAATTTATTTTCTCTCTATCCTTTTTAACAACTATTCCCTTGTCCTTATATTCCCTCTTATCTTCCTTATACCGTATATGAGGACTTCCTCCGTATCAGGCAAGGAAAGACTGGTCAGAACTGGCTGGTTTGGTTTAGATTAGAATTCCCTTTCCATTTTCTTATATACTTATTGACTACTTTATTTATGAGCTCATATAATACAAACACTCATCCAGATTTGGAGAAAATGAAGATTTTATTGATTTTAAAAGAGAAATTTGGATTCATATTATGGACATAAACAAATCTTTATTTATATATAACTCAGGCAGAAACAAATGATATCTACGATTTCCACGAAGAAATTAAGTCAGGAAAAGAGAATGTATAAAGATGGTATAACAGGGTGAATATAACGCGGAATTTTTTTTATCGTCAACAAAATTAACTGTTAGTGGTGTGTAAGAAAGACCACAAATAAAAGAGAGCACCAGAGAAAGAGGGTATGAAAAAGATACCAAAGAAGAAAAGAAAATAAAACAATGGTGAACATTTTTAATAACAAAACAAATAACATAATGGTGAATGACGAAATAGAAGGTGGATTGGACAAGTTTATTTCATCATTAGCAATTGCTTCTTTACAACCAATACTGTAGAAATTTAAACGGAATGCTATGTGAATGGAAAGAAGAAGGAAACCAAGGTGTTTGGGTTCCGGGGAGTATGGTCGCAAGGCTGAAACTTGAAGGAATTGACGGAAGAACACTACCATATGGAATGACATAGCAAAAAGAATAAGCCAAACATAAAAGAAATTAAGAACAGGAAATTTTACAACATTAAAGTTTATATCAAAGTCTAAATGAATCCAGGAAATTTTGAATTATGAACAAAAGGGAGAAATAATAATAATTCAAAGTAAACAAATATAGGAGTAAATTGATGATAAACAAATAGTCATGGGTGTATGGGTAGGATAAAACACAACAAAGAAATGGGTATAATAACAAAAAGTCAGAATTGATTAATTAGAAATAGGTATATACAAATAGTTATTATTTTAGAAGACATACAAAATAGTTATAATATTGATTTTTAGTTTATTATTTAGTAGTAGATATAATTTCACCAATTTTTTAAAAAAAAATTTTTTTGACTAAATATAATATTCTTTTATTTTTTTTTTATAATTTGTTATTTTATAAACTTATTATATTTAAAAATGTAAAAATGAAAAAAAAAAGACCAATATTAAATTGTTTAAATCATGAACACTTCAAAATTTTGCAAATGAGTTTATTTTGACCATAAATTGAATGGAAAAAAATAATTGGCAATACTTTTAGAAAAGAGCAATCTTTCTGAAATATTTGTGTAAATAATTTAATTATTTTTAAAATCCTAAATATCCGGAATTATTATCTAGTTAAGTTACAAACAATCCATAAACAGGCTTTTTTTCTTACCTTTACCACCGACTAATTTTATTATTTATTCATGTATAATAATAACGAAATACAAAATACTGAAAATGAAATGAATGGATCAATTGGATTGAAGAAGCTATCCATAAAAAACATATTAAATACAGTATTTCAAATATGAACATTTTAGTAATATGAAAGAAATTGGTTCCAG
>QKYT01000664.1:19011-63701 GCA_003550305.1 Glomus cerebriforme
TTAATCTAATATATCCATATTCAACCAATAAAACTAGATATTTTAAATTTTTCTACCACTCTTTATAACAAAGATTTTTTTTTCTATTCTATACTAGAAATTCCATTATCATAAATCTAGTATTATGTATAATTTATAGACAATGCATTTTTGTAGGGATATATTACATTATTAATTTTCCTGAATATAAATGTTTCTGTTATGTACATGATTTGCGAAGCAACGGGTTACGCTAGTTTAACCGAAAATCAATGCACCAATCAGATACTTCACTTACAGCAGCCATAATCCAGTAAAACAAAATCCAACCAAATGCTCGTTAATCTATAATAAAAAAGACCTTTTAACGATCTTTATACATAGAATGTTCTAGTGGTTTAAATAGATGATCCAGATTGTAATGAACTGTATGTAAAAAAACACTCGTATGGATGGTAATTAAGAAATACAGTATATGGGTTATTTGCGTTACGAAGATTTATCTTAAAATAATTCTAATTCTATTTTATCGCGTTAATATTATTTATTAATGAAAAACAAGAAATCAAATTATTTTAGTTTAAAATGAAGTATTTCTTGGCTTTTTGTCCATATTTAATAAAGCCAACGATTCTTATCATCCTTGTATATTATTAAAGTTCCAGGGTATCGTAATTAGGTGAAATGAATGAAAAAAATCTTTCGATCAGTAGTTTTATTGTTAAGGAAATATTGTTCCTGTTATTGGTTTCCTTAACCGATTATTAATAATATTGCTGATATTTTGTCGTGTGGTCAATCAAGCGGTCAGTCAAGACGGTCAGGACGGTCAGTCGGTTATCTGATATTTATTAATAAAATATCATTTTTACTGTTATATAATATACTGTACAGTATATTTTTAGCGTGAGCGCGCAAAATGTGATATAATAAGCAATGAAGACTAAAGAGACCATCATGGAGAGGATATTCATTAGAACAAGATTTAAGATTGTTAATAAACAACCCCTTATAGAGATTTTATGCGGGGACGAAAAGATACTATACAGCTGTAGAGAAATTTACAAGATTTGACAAATTCTTTCATAATAAGATGATGAAAAATTTTCTTTTCCAAAGATTAGTTCTCCTGGAATGAATATCATGCTAATATACATAGGATCATTTAAAGAAGAATCTTTAATTGAAGATAATATAATTGAAGCTTTTATTCACAGATTATTTTCAATTGCCGGACTATGTATGAAACTTCAGAAAGAATTATACAAAATTACTCATCAGAATTATTATCTAAAGTTGCGGAAATAATGAAGATAATCATCTTCACAATTTATTGGTTGAAACAGTGGGAAATATACCAATCAACACTATTAAATTTGATTGATTATCTATTGCGGGACTTCGATATCTTTATTCTGTACATATGAAAAGGAAAAATCCTTTGAAACCTCAGAACATGAAAATTTTCGATATAGTATCATTCTAGCAACAAACGATTTTCTATAATGAATATAGGACACTTATTGAACATATGCTAACCTTGGAACAAATAAAAAATTTCAATATAGAAAATAAATCTTTTACTGGACATCAAAAGTTCTTCAATTAAATTTATGGATTTTAGCCAAATTAAAGGAAAAATTTTGGCTGATATAATTGAACCATTGGACTAAAGTAATTTAAAATGCTTTGGCAAAAACAAGATCAAATGATACGGATTCAAATGGGGTCGAGGAATATAAATATCAATCTATGGTTGGGACGCATCAGCATGTGGATCAAACTAATTATTGTTTTGGTATTTGAAATTTAATTATGAAATATTTGCATGGTATCAACCTACTGGATGGGTATTAGGTTCTGGACTTCTAGTGGTTATTGTTGGGATTCTAGTAATTTATTAAATTGTCCGATATTTGGAGTTGATGCAGTTTTACCGTTAATTTACGTATGAATAAAGAACTTATGCTTTTACAGTCAATGATATGAAATACCTGGAAGTATCAGGATAGAATAATTTACCATCAAAGCTTTATTCAATAGCTTTATGTCATCCTGGTTGTATTCTCATCAAAAAGGTTGATTTGTCAAAGCATTAATTAAATACTATTTGATATGATTATTTTTGTGACATCAAAATTCTTATTTCTCATTGAATTCTAGCCTTTGTTTTAATATAATCTTTATATTATTATGATAACTCTTTTCTTTATTGATAAACTTTACAAATTTTTATACTGTATTATATATAATAATCTTGCTTATATCAAATAAAGATAAGGAGCAGTCAATAATATTAGCCGTTTACTCATAGCTTAAGCAGTAAATTTTGATTCCTAAATTTTAATATGTGAAATTTTTTACTTTAAAAATGGGACAAGATATATTTAATTGCAAAACTTTTTAAAATTTATTAATATTATTTTCCAAAAAAACAATCATAAGAATGTTTTGTGCTAAAGGCACATGATAGAACGCTTGGTTTAAACCATCTTATTATAGATTTTAACAGCACATATTGATTGAGTGTCAATTTGTATTATGTCAGTATCTTATAGATGGATCATACAGTATGTAATTCTCGGGTTCACTGTCGTTTTAATTGTTTTAATTCCGGAGATTGATTTCTCAATTGGGTTCAAAATATATCAAATGAACTTATAGAACTTATTCATTACATTTAATTAGTAACTTGTGAGATAGGACGAAATCATCAAGGATTTTGAGTAACGTATTCATCATATCTATTTTGCACTTTGGAGATACATTCAAGACTTTAGCTGTCCGTGTATAAGCATTTCTCATTGATTTTTTTTTTTTTTTTTTTTTTTGAGGCAAAACCTTTCATCGTATTTTAACTCAAATTAAAAGGTTGGTTTCGGATTATTCAAAAGGACGCGTTTTTAAAAAAAATGATTATCTTTAATTGTCCACAATCATTTATTTGTTCATTTTCGAAAAATATTTTTGGATATTATTCATCAACCGTTTGTTTATGAAACAACTAATGTAAATGCGAATACGTTTAATAAGTGATGGTTAAAAATTGAAATTACGGTTAATCTTTTGACCGGATTTATGTAATGTAACATACCATTTTATACATACGTATATAAAATGGAGTTTATTCATAAAAAATTAATTCTAGTATTAACAATTATAATCTGAAAAAAAATTTTTTTTACACGTATTTTTCTTAACAAATTGTAATTAATTAATTTCTTAATTAAAAAATGTCGGCTATCGTTACTACAATTTTAGATCCAAGTTATCGAGAATTTCATGAAATTATAATGATTTCTTTATTTAGAACATTATATTCATGTATTCGAGTGAATCGAGCATTTTGTCGTATCTTTATTCCAATACTTTGGAGAAATCCTTTTAAATTCGTTAAAGATGATGATAAATTAATTAAAATATTCAACACACTAACTCAATGTCTTGATGCATCTAATAATTCTTATTTGGTACTTAATGAATCGATTAAAATAAAAGATCTCCCTACATCAAAGGCATATTTTCAATATCACAATTTCATTAAAGAATTTGAACTAAATCCTTTACAAAGAAGAATGAGACTTTGGACTTCAAAGTATTTATAAAGACTTGGTGATCCATTATGAACGTCAAGTGGAAAAAGAGTTAGTAAAAGAGTAATCAAAATAAATAAATATATTGGAGAATTACTTTTCAGTAACGAAAATCGATATGATTCTCTTAATATTTATTATAATGATTTATTAAGTGGACCAAGTTCTTTATTTAATATTTGTGGATTTAAAAATTATAAAAAAAGTTAATTAATGTTAATAAGTTATCATTAGGACTTTTTCATAAGAATAGTACAAATTTAATTCCATCTATTACGGATAATTTTTTAAAACTTCAAAATTCTTTATCACCAAATATTCAACATTTAGAAATTTCTATTAATACAGATAGAACTCATATTGATCTATTAAAAAATTTAATTAATTTTATTTAAATCTCAACAAAATTTAAAATCTTTATCTTTGTTAACTAACAGATTATATGAAGTTGATTCTCCTTTTCTTGATGCTCTACAAAATCAATCTAAATCTTTAACGTTCTTAGAAGATTTAAAAATTTATCCTTTTACATTTATATTATCCATATTAATGTTATTACCAAATTTAATTACGCTCGAACTTAATCATATTTCTCTAGGTTCATTTGGATTTGAAGGAGAAACTTTTTTCCAACATCTCTTTTTAATAATCTTGAACATTTATGTTATAATTGTAAATACACCTCAGAATATAATTCAAATCATTCATCACTTTTTAAACAAATCCTTTTATCATCAAATAACAATTTAAAATCTCTTAAAGTTGATGATAGATTAGATATTGTTCCTTCATTAAAGAAGTTCAAAATCAATGTCCTTTAAATTTAACCCATTTTCATTTAATTATAAACTACAATTATTCATTTTATGAATTAATAACTTTATTAGAAAAATTACCTCAATTAGTTTATTTAAGACTAAATACCATTACGAATTATTTACCGGTCTCAGATGATTTGTTTAAAGAATTCTCTCAAGCACTCGCTCATTCTTTAAAAATTTTAGAAGTTAATTTTGTTATCATGGATAAATATTTAAAAAATTTTATTTGATGAACCTCAGATGTCTTAGATTATATCGCTATAGTCATTATTCATTGAGAGTATTCATTGATTATGCAAAAAGAAAAAAGTGTTTTAGAGGGCTTGGAATTCCCCTTGCTGCTAGACACCATTTTTTAGGAGAATGTTTGGAAGAAGCACGAAATTACTTTAATATAATAACAATCATGGATAGCGAAGTTGATAATCCACTGTAAGTTGCGCCAGTATATTGTTATAATTTTGATAAAATTAATAATTAAAAATTTATTATCTATTATTATTAAAAATTCTTACTGGAGTAACAGAACTAAACCAATTATAATATCTAAACATTATAAAATATTTTAAAAGTGAATTAATTCTATAATATATGTTATAAATTATAATTTTGCAGGTACTTTAGTAATATTATTTTTCAAATTAAGATCTCCCACAAAATCTTCATCAAATAATCGTTCAAGAGAATTCATTCCTTCAGCAATTTTCATTCCTTTTTGTCTTCTATTCTCTCTTTCTTCTTTTTCTTCTTCACTTTCATTCTTAAAATACCCAGCAGCTTCAAATATTTCTTCTGGTTTAATCGTTTTACCATTTTGTTCTTTAAAAACAAATCTTGATATTCCTAATGAAGTAATTTTATTGTTGCTATGAAGTCTAAAATAACTTACTAGAAAACACCATTTTGGATCCCATGTTAAAATTCTTGTATGTACTGAGTATCTTGAAAATGGTGGGATTTCGAGATTAAAAATCGTTAAAACAGCTGAAAAGTTTATTTTTTTTTAAAAAAAAAAGTTCTGAATGAATAGAGAAAAAAAAGAGTAAATGAATGTTTTAAATAGTAAGAAACCTCTTACATTTTTGTAATATACTTGGACTACGATCCCACAATACGTTTGCAAATGATTCTGCAAGAAATTGTCCTCGTGCATAATCTAACAATTTGTTATACGAACTATTTTTCGAATAAAAACAAAAACTTTACTCAACGCCGACATTGCCAAAATTTACGATGTAATACCTCAAAAATTATAATTCTGGAAGCATTTTTTTTAAAAAAAATTTACCTATTATTCATATGCAAATTTGAATCTAACTATATTTTATGGAGAAAAAAATAATAAGGATTTTTAATTGATTGTTTTTAATTATAATTAATTCATAAAAACAACTTACATCGTCAAATAAAACAATGGATTTATATTCTGTAGTGTGAAACAAATCCTTTTTCTTTCCTTCTTTATTATCATCATTTCGTTTTTTTATAATTTTAAATATTGACGGGAGGGTTTGGACATGATATGCTAATGGAAATGATCGTATATTTAAAAGTATTAATATAAAGAAAAGAGATTTTATTATTATTGGTATATTTGGTGCCATCTTTATTTTTTTATTTTCTTTTAATGTTTTTTATCGGTTTTTTTTGAGGAAAAGACGCTTATTAATGAAGTAAAAAAAACTTATCATATATATGCATGTCGGTTTCGGTTAATGGATATTCCGGCGTTGTGGTTCAGTAAATAACTAATTTAAGGCCAAGTATAGGAATACGAAAATTTTACGGTATCACGTGACTATATGAACTATTATCTAATGTCGTGATACCCATGAAAATATCATTAACCCTGAACATCTCCATTTCGTATGAATTCCGCAGCAACATAAACTAATTTCTTGAACTGTTTGAACCTTAGTCTTAGTCATAGCCACACACCCCTAGTTCATATAAGAAATACTTGCCCCACTGCACCTTCATCCCACAGAGAGTTAACGACACCGAAAAAAACATTTTTATAATATGACCTCTTCACAAAAACTAGCTTTTTCGCCCGCTCCGTCGAATATTCCCTTCCTCATTTCTGCTCAACGCTTTCACGTGATCAATAGTGATCAACGTGGCCACAATAGAATGTACGACTCAATTCGCAGCCCAGACGCATGCAACACAAGTATTTAACCAAATTAGAAACTAATCGCTAATTTCACGCATTTCCTTTATTAACAAGCGTATTGCATTACACCAGAAACATCGTATTACAAAAACCTTTTTTAATTTTTCATACAAAAAATACCGTTTCCATTTAGGTATTTTTGTACCTTGTAATTTTCAATTTTTCTACGCCCCAGGGCTTATGCCCCGTTCCCTCATCCATTGTTATGTCCAATCACCGCACTGGCTGTTCATTTCACCAAAAATGGCTCAATACCGATATCACTTCCAATGAACCACCGCATTCTAAACACGCGACCTTAACCTTTAACAAATACAAATTAGACACACTTAACCATACAATACCCAAATTAAACTTATTAATAAAAAATGGTCCTCGTCTCAAGACTTACCTTACATATACCAAAAAAAATATTCCAACTACCATATCAACATATCTTCCCCGTCCTGCACATATTCAACTGCTACGTTGAAACGACAACGACTTCGCCGCGACCGTTTATTAAAACGTTTGCTCAACCGGGAAAATCTCCCTCCCGATACTAAATTTATTCCACGGCTGGTTACTTTCGTAGGCCGTAAATACCATTATGTATTAGACTTTCAATTCTGTGCATACAAATTCGTCAATCACATCAAGTTCAACAAATTCCTTCAAAAACCCTCCAACTCCTTCCCGATACCTCGGGCATGGAGCCGCCACACACTACCTTCGACCCAAATCTACCATAGAAATAGAACAAATTTTTCTTTCAGACAAACCCAGTCCGTCATGGCCCCTTCATAACAACTCATCTTCAATTCCACGGACACCCCCACCTTCGGACCGTCCTATTATCAAAGCGGTTCTTCAGGACCCTACCCCAAACTCAATACTCACCCCGATTAGCACACATCCTGCCGAGTTTTCGGCCAACGTCGTCCTTAATCCCTGTGATCCAGAGAAATCACCGCCACCACTTTCCCGTAAAGCTCAGAAAAGACAAGCTGCCCTTGAACGTAAACAACGGAAAGAAGCGGAAGCTATTGCTCGTCGCACAGCTTTCTTTCTTCACATCAAACACGTCAAACGCTCATACAACTACCATCACCCGCTTTACTTTCGATGCTTAATGCATCAGTTGGCCACCACCACAGGCGAGATTTCGTCAAAGAATTATCTTCAGAAGAATACCGTCTCATTCTCGAGGTCTCTAATTATGAAATCCTTGGGATCGATAGTTATTTACGAAATTGTTCATCTTTACTCTCCGACTGGCAATTTATTGTCCACGCTTTCAGAACTAATACGGTCATGCCCCAAGATTTAAAAGATTACGATACTATACGGTAAATGTACCCCTTCAATCGAGGCTTAATAGCATCCAAAACATCTTGTTTTACTGATTTTGTTTTATACTCACCAGATGTTTTTTTTTGCTCGATTAGCTTGGATTCTGTTCAAATGGTGTAGTGTAATTTAATTTTGAACTTAAACTGAGTCGGCCCGGGCTTAAAATTGATCTTTCGCGAATTCTTCAAATTAGTAAATCAAGATTTCTTAAATTTCAGATAATATTTGTGGAGAGATAGCAAGTTCCAAAGCATAATGAGTAGGTAAAACCTCCGAGAATGGTAGAAACACTTGCATTAGTGGAAGCAAGTTAGAAGCTCCTGCTTTCTGTTGGTGCGTTTTTGAGAGAAAGAGGAGGTAAAGAGAAGTTTTTATCGCAAAATAGACGTTTTATAGTGAAATATACATATAAACTATTAATAAACTTTTTATATTAAATTAACTTTTATATGAGACTTTTTTTGAACTTATTAACTTAATTTGGGCCGACATTAAATTCTTGGCCAGAGTTAACGGAATAACGTCAAATTTAAGTAAATGATAACGTGAATCACGCGTTTTTTTTAATTCCAGGGAAAATTCATTAAATTCGCCTTACCAAGGCGTCGCTCCCGAAATAAAAAAATGGAGGGTGTGAGACAGCGTGACTTATTTTAAACAAGTAAAAGGTCTGTATTATTAAGATACAGTATTTGCAGCTATTTGATATTATACATTTATAGTTTGAATCTATATAACTGTTATACGCATATATATTATGAAACATTTACACAGATATACAAATCAAAAAGTTCAAAATATTTTAAAACCCTTAAGGATTTATGAGTTTATATAAAATTTTTCTTTTACAATTACTCAAACATTATCTTTACGTCGTCAATCACGTTCTTTTTGCCCTTCTTTTTCTTTAAAATTCCGGTACTCCAACTCCATCTAATATATTTCTTATATTCAGGATGTGATATAACATCTCCTTCACATTCGCCAAATAATGGTACTCCCTTTCTCAGTCTACCATAAGTTTCAACGATAACCAAAAGTAATGAAAGCATTGATGTTACAACAACCAAATTTAATGAATTAATCCTACTTAATGGAAGTAACAAACAAATAGTTCCAATTATGGACCTCAATAGAATTCGATAAAACTAAAAAAAAAGATTAATTTTTTTTAATAATCATCAATAGTCTAAAAATTTTACTTGCATGAAAGGTTACCTTCCGAATCCTTAGATAATTATCATCATCTAATCCTTTGTGCAATACTCCAATTATAGACATACAATACAAAGATATTGCTAATGTAGTACAGTATAACCAGGATAATTGAGAAGAGAATCCCGCATGAGAATCATGAGAATCAACTCCTTCTGTTGGACTACTTTCAGTAGACAATTCCGCTATTAATGCATGAGAACCAATCGCTTCTTGTGTTGGAATATTTTGAGCACCTGGAAAATCACGAAGTTGCACAATAGCTCCTAATGACGCCCTATAAAAAAATCAAAAAAAAAAAAAAAATTTAAAATATGTTTCTTTTGATTCGTTTAAAATTTAAATTTAATAAAAGCAATTTACCCAAATGCAATTAACGCCATATTCTATATAAAATGCATTCGTTAATAAAATATTTTTATCAGTTATTCATATCTTTTATTAATTTCTGAAATTAAATTACCAACGGAAAATGCATTGTTCCAAATAAAAGACCGGTAACAATATGTCTTCTTAAAGCATGTTGATATTGTTTACTACCATCCACAATAAAATATATCCAGTGTAGATTATAAACAATTAATAAACCTAATATTGCCTATTAAATATTTTTAACCAGTATATTAACAATAAATTATTTGATAAATTGTTTATAAAAAAAAAAAATTTTGAAAATTTATTTCTGACCTTCCCAAGTTGACCATCGGGTTGTGGATTAAAACTAGTATACAAAACTCCAAGGATCTGATACCATAAATTAATATTCGAGTCAATTGAATTCTTATAACCATTTTAGAACGACGTGACAATAACGAATTCATACTTACACCCTCACCCAAAGCTATAATTGCGAATAAACCTAACCTTTCACTATAGTGTTCAATATTCAAAGCAGTTCGATATTCTGACACCTTAAATAGTGAGAATAAATCTTTCCATTTCCATTCATATTCTGTACCACGTGTTCTCATCGCTTTGTGTGGTGTACGACTTGTAGCTGTTGAAACTTGTGACATAGGTAAAGTAGATGTTGTCGGGGAAATTGCAATAGTAGGTGAAGAAGGATCATCCTCAACTATATTCTCACGTGTCGTATCAACAACAACCTCGTCTTGCGTATCTACTTTCTCATGAAAAAGTCGTCTTCCAAATCGAATATACAATGGCATAAACCCAGTCCATAAATTCTCTGGTTTATGATAATAAATAATTCATTAAATCATCAAAAATAATCGCGCTGTTTTTTTCAAAAAAATTTGATTACCAAATATGATTGCAATCCACATTGTTAAAGTAGTCCTATCGCTCGGAACAAATATTGCAATAAACCAAATTACACTTGGAATAAAAACTCCCCATGCAGAATTCACAAATGATATGCGGAATAATGGAATCCATACTGCATGTAATATATGTAAAAACATGAATGCCATGCGCGCAATAACGTACGAAACTAATTGAATTTAAATAATAAATTAAGATGACTTTTTTTTTATTTTTTAAATATCGAGTATTAAATACTTACTAAGATAAATTGACACGGTATCATGAAATATATCTGATGCGTGCGTACCCATTGTAATTACAAGTACCATCTCCTATAATATATTTATTAATTTGAAAAACTTTATAAAAATCTCAGAACGAATAAAATATAACTTTTGACTTACAAATAATAAGAAAAACATCTCAAATAAATCGTCTGCGTTATAAAGATTCATATAAATAGTCATATCCAGCCATATTTTGTAAATAGGATAACTAAAGGAAATAAAAAAGTGAATTTCTTTAGTTTACAGCATCACGTAAATTCATCTCCCGATAATTACAACACTTACAAAGTTAAAATAAACCTTTCGATATTAACACCAGAAATATCTCCAACTAAATCATGACCCAAATTTCCAATAACAGCTACAAATATCAAATCCCAAAATAATTCCGTAAAACTAACTTTTCTTTCTCCAGCTTCTCTATGTAATTTATTCTTATACCAGTACTGTCTTATTCTAGGTTGTCTCATTAACCTATCAAATTTATGATCATGATCTTCATCATCAGTTGAATCATCATCATCTATTATTTCAAGATTTTGTAATGGACCAAACGTATGTATTGTAGCATGAATTGTTTGTTCCCCGTTTTTTGAGGCATCGTTATGATGACCTAATTGCGATAATTCTTTGGCAAGTGTATCAAGTTGATTTGATACGGATTCGGAACGTAATAAAGCTTCTCTATGTTCTCGTTCTAATTGCTCAGAATGTGATTTCAGTTCACCAATTTTTGCTTTCAATGCTGCTACCTATTCGTACATGAAATTAGTGTTATTGACAAATCATGCAACATCAATTCATCCATTTATTTTAATCGACCTACATGTTCAAGGCTTCCGACTATACAACAACGAGGAGCCTCTCCGCTTACTACATCTTCTTCTTTATCAACAATCAACAAATTTTTACCTCCAATTTGTAATTTCTTTGAATATTCCAGCGGATTTTCTTGTATAACTATCTCTAAATCGTTATTTGACGTATTGGGAATCGGATCCTTAACACGATCATCATTTGGAATTGGATTGTCTAATTTATCTAATTTATTATTTTCGTTATTATTATCATTTTGGTCTGTCATGATGATGACTTTTTTTTTGAAGTTTTTCGACTGAATATTTATTATAAATTTGATGGCGTTCTGTTCAACGTTACTCAACAATTTAGCTTAACAATAAACAAGCGTCGTGTCTATCAGTACTACATTTTTATTTACTAGTTTTGTCATCAACCAAAAGATTATTTACAAATTATTATTAAACGATTTTACCATTTGTAATAATTTTTTTCATTAAATATAATAATCAGTACGATCATCATCGCACATAACACTATGATTTATTAAGTAATATGACACTTGATGATGCAACAATTTTACGCGTTTTGAGTTAACCAGTACTGTATTAAATCGATTTTTTTTTTGATTAGAAATATATATATTTATTCAAACATTAAATTATCATTATTGTTCATTTTCATTTCTTTTTCGCTTTTCTTTCTCTTTCTTATTCCTGTACTAAACGTTCTGTGATTTAAATTTTTATTTCCCCACCTCCATCTAATATATCTCTTATATTCAGGATGTGATATAACATCTCCTTCACATTTAGCAAATAATGGCAATCCCTTTTTCAGTCTACCATAAGTTTCAACAATAACCAAAAATAATGTAAGCATTGACGTTATAACGACCATATTTAATGAATTAACCTTACTTAACGGGAGTAATAAACAGATTGTTCCAACTATGAACCTCAATAAAATTCGATGAGCCTAAGAAAGATAAATCCATTTTATCTATTTGATTTAATGATACAAAATATTATTACGTGTATAAAGTTTACCTTTGGAATTCTTAGAAGATTAGCTTCGTCTAATCCTTTGTGTAGTACTCCAATTATTCCCAGACAATATAACGAAATTGCTAATGTAGCACAATATAACCAAGATAATGCCAAAGGAAATTCCGTATTAGAATCAATTTCTTTTGTTGGATTTCCTTCAGCAGAAGGTTCCGTTACTAATGCATGAGAACCAACTTCCATTATTGGAATATTTTGAGCACCGGGAAAATCACGAAGTTGCACAATTTTTCTTAATGAACCCCTATAAAATTGTAACCTTTTAAATAAATGCTGCGTATTTTTGATTTGTTTAAAATTTTAGCAAAAAAAGGAAATTTACCCAAATGCAACCAACCCTACATTCTATATATAATAAAATACATTTTGTTAATAGAATATTTTTACTATAATTTTTTTTTTTAGTAATATAAAAAAAAATGAATTACCAACGGAAAATGAATCGTTCCAAATAAAAGACCTGTAACAATATGCCTTCTTAAAGCATGTTGGAATTGTTTACTACCATCTACAACAAAATATATCCAATGTAGGTTATATGCAATTAATAATCCTAATATTGCCTATTAAATATTTTAATCGGTATATTAGAAATAAATCATTTGATAAAAAAAAAAATTTTTAAAATAAATCAATTCAGACCTTCGCAAGTTGTCCATCGGGATGTGGATTAATACTCGTATACAATGTACTAAAAACCTATGCCATAAATTGATATATAATTTAGAAGGACGTGATAACGACGCATCCATATTCACATATACTTACACCCTCACCCAAAGCTATTATTGCGAATAATCCTAATCTTTCACTATAGTGTTCAATATTCAAAGCAGGTCTATATTGTGATTCATCATATAATATGAATATCTCTTTCCATTTCCATTGATATTCTGTACCACGTGTTCTCATTGCTTTATGTGGTGCATGATTTGCAATTTGTGAAGCTGGCGAGACAGGAGAGGAAGGTGATGATGCTGGAGTAGTTGGCGAAGTAGGTGAAGAAGTATCATTTATTGTATTTTCACGTGTCATATCAACAACAACTTCTTCATTTGTATTTGTTTTTCTTCCAGATAGAAAATATAATGGCAAAAGTTTAGACCATAACATCTCTATTTTAACAAAAAGTTAAATTTCTTAAAAAAAAAAAAAAGAATCACGTTTTTTCGAAAATAAAAAAAAAATTTACCAAATGCGATTGCAATATACATTGTTACAGTAATCCTATTACTTGGAACGAATATTGCTGCAGTCCAAATTACACATGGAATAAAAACTCCCCACGCAGTATGCATAAATGATGCGCGAAATAATGGAATCCATGTTGCATGCAATATATGTAAAAACACGAATGCCATGCGCGCAATAACGTATGAAACTAAAGGATTTATTTTTTTTAAAAAAAAAAGATAAATAAATAAAATATTAATTTACTAATGTTAAGGTATTTTACTTACCAAGATAAATTGATACGCTTTCATGGTATATATCTGATGCGTGTGTACCCATTGTAATAACAAATACCATCTCCTATATATTATTTAATAGTTTAGAATAGTTTAGACCACTTTATTATGATATAAACAAAATAATAACTTTGGCTTACAAATAAAAAAAAAAACTTTTCAAATAAATCGTCTGAACTATAACGATTCATGTAAAAAACCATATCCAACCATATCTTATAAATAGGATAACTAAAAAAAAGGATGATTTTCTTTAGTTTACTACGTCATGTAAATATTAGCGGAATTCAATAATTACAAATACTTACAAAGTTAAAATAAATTTTTCAATATTAGGACCAGAAATATCTTCAATTAAATCATCACTTAAATTTCCAATAACAGCTACAAATATCAAATCCCAAAATAATTCCGTAAAACTAACTCTTCTTTCTTCAGCTTCTCTATGTAACTTACGATTGTGCCAATACTGTCTTATTTTAGGTTGTCTCATTATTCTATCAAATTTATGATCTTCATCATCAGTTGAATCATCATCATCAATTATTTCAAGGTTTTGTAATGGACCAAATGTATGTACTGTAGCATGAATTATTTGTTCCCCGTTTTTTGAGTTATTGTTATGACCTAATTGCGATAATTCTTTGGCAAGCGTATCAAGTTGATTTGATACGGATTCGGAACGTAACAAAGCTTCTTTACGTTCTTGTTCCAATTGCTCAGAATGTGATTTCAGTTCTTCGATCTTTGCTTTCAATGCTGCTATCTATTATTAATATTAGTGTAAATTATTATTATCATGCAACGTCAAATTATCTATAGTACTTGTTTTAATTTACCTACATGTTTAGGACTGCCAATTACACAACAGCTAGGAGCTTCACCGCTCACAACATCATCATCTTTATCAACAATCAACAATTTTGTACCTCCAATTTGTAGTTTCCTTGAATATTCTAATGGAACACTCTGATTTTCTTGTGTGACTACTATATCAAAATCATTTTTTGATGAAGTGCTCGGATTGTCTAATTCATTATTATTAATTTGGTCCGTCATGATGTTCACATTTTGAAATTCTTTTCAACAATCAAATATATATATATATTTATTTAATGGCGTTTTGTTCAACCGTTACTCAATAATTTTTATTTATATGATGAACAATTCTAATTTCTAAATTTAGGTACAAAAAATTTCGTCAAGCTCCGATTAACGTTTATCAATTTTTTGAAAAAGAACTAGGAAGGTTGTACAATAAAATTCGAGAATTTTCATTGTCACTCAATCAAAGTTTATTATTAATTGGTAAATGATTGAAATAATTAAATTAATTGTGTTACTTGAAAGTTGTTTCAAAAAAAAAAAAAAAAATTATTATTATTAGATTTTCCCATGTGAAAAAAAAAAAAAATTTTATATTATAAAGATTTTCTCCCCACATATTATACAGTTACATAACAACTTATTACATTGTAGGGAGAATATTTACGCGTAATGCGTAAAATCCAAAAGTTTTATTTATAAAACGGTCTAACTAATTCAATTTTTAATTTTTCTAATTGTAATAAAATTTTCTATTAGCTTATATTATTTATTGATTTTAAATTACACGTGTCCATAAATATGAAGTATTCTTAATTTTTGTATTTCCAGATTTTATCATTCTCTCTCTAGCGTGTCTAATACGTCTCGTATATCTACTTTGCGTTCTTGCGCAACCTTTAGGTCCGGAGACAAACCAATCAGCATTAATTAAAATCAATTTATCTAAAATTCCTTGTATTCCACTTCCTTCTAATTCATTCTTAATATCTTTATCTTGATCATTCTTATAATCATCCAAAGCATTCAAAGATACCCAAGTATTTAAATCAATAGTACTATTAAGTATACGCATAGCTTGATGATGTTCCTCTGTAATATGATAAAAACTAGCGGATTGTGGATTTCCTCTTAAAGGATAATCGGTAGCAAGGTAAACATTATCAATCTTATGATCTCTAGAAAAATCCTTTATCCAATCAACTAAATTTTGTGAACATTTTGTCATTAATCTAATATTACTATTTTCAACCCTCCAATGAATTGCAAGATAATTTCCAAGTTTTTTTGTAATATTTTGTTGAATATTAACTAATTTTTTTGAATAAGGTATGACAGGAAATTTTACCATATCACCAAATAAAAGCATAGGTAAATTATGTTTCATTAATAATACTTTAGCATCAGTTTGTAATTCTCTTATCATAAAATTTTCAACTTTAGTATAATTTTCCGTAGGTGGATATAATACATTTACACCTAAATAAATTTTTTTAAATATTGTAGTAGAATTTAATATTAAATCAAATTTATATAAACATTCTTTATTCCTTAAAGAATTAATCTTTGGTTCTTCATATTCAACTACGAATGGTTTTTCTCTAGGTGCGATATGAGCGTGAAGTGTATCAGGTTTTTCATCTAATTCTTTTGTCCATTTCATAAAATCTAATTGAGATATAAATTGTACTGTAGGAAAGATTTCTTGTAAGCCTTCCACATCATAATAAAATGAAAATGGAAATGGTTTACACATGAACATTCTTGATGAACCAACATTCGGTAGGACGATTGTACGATTTATACGTTGAGCAATTTGTATGAATGATTCGAAATGCATATTCGCTTGAGATTCTTGTTCTAGAGGATGATATGCCAAAAGGAATTTACATTCATCCTTGCCGCAATATTTTCGATTGATTATAACGTCGTGTGATAATTCTTGAACGAGTGGATCATTTATATTTCCTTTCTCGGGTATTTCCATAGTCTAAACCGAAGAAAAAGAAAAAATAAAGAATCAATTAATACTCTCGAAAGAACATGACTGAAAAAAAACTTTTTTTGAATACTCACGCTATCATCATTAGGCATAATCGTGATAGAAATGTTGGTGGTAATAGAAGGTTCATTTTCATCATAAAATTTTAATTGGTCATAACATAAATTAACAAGTAAATTAGATAATACTAATATAAAAAATATAATAATCGTCAATTTCTTAGTACAAGAGTAGGCGAATGAAATTTGTTTTTGATTGACTTTTACATTATTATTATTATTGATGTATTTGTTATTAGAATTACTTGACATTTTTATTATTATTGTTGTTATATACGTAAAAAAATTGAATTGAGAGAAAAATATAAATAACAGAAAGAGAAGAGGAAAAAAAATTAGAATTTTTGAATTTTTGAATTTTTTTTTTTTTTTTTTTGTCTCTCCCCTTATTAAAAAAACTATTTTAATCGTGTTTAAATAATTTCCAAATGAAACAATAATGTTATTTAGGCAAAAAGTATGCGTACCCGCCAAATTTCAAATTTTACAAATGTAACACACAACTCTTGCCAAGATTGCCAAGACTCACAATTGTCGATTGTTTATTCGTTTATTCATTTCCAATTAAGACGATAAATAAATAATGAGGGTTAGAATTTAGTCTCTTTTCGTTAGATTTAAAATGGAATGATTAACCATTAATTATATAACACCGCATTTATTTTGCATTGTAATACGCTTTTAGTTTTGGATTTCAAAAAAAAAAAAAAAAGAATTCGATAACTTAAATATATAAACGCACTAGGAAGGGTTAGGAATTTCATTTATATTTTTTTAATAATATAGGTTACATAAACCTCCTTAACACAGTTTCGAAATTGTTTATTATTAAAAATTTTAGTCAAATCCTTTCCTTTTTTTCACATGAATTCGATCTTGACATCTACAGTAAATATTTATGGGTTGATTATGTGTAACAATTTCACGTGATTTTATTAATAGAAAATCTTTTTCAAAAAAAAACAATGTTTCAAGTTATAAAAAAAAATTCATAATTAAGTTTGTATCACAACAATTCCTATTTATAAAATTCAAAATTATATATAAAAAAAAAAATTCTAAAAAAGATTCCATGGATTACATCATTTTGTTTATTATTTAATATTCATAAAATGGATTAATAAAATCTATAGGATCAGTAATATCAGGTATAGATCTCATCAATTCTTCTAAAGAATCATAACCAGAATATTCATTTATACTATTATTATTAGAAAGAAAATAATCATCATTTAAATAATTACTATTAAAACTAAACTTTCTTAACGATTTTCTTTGTTCAAAATATTCTAATAATACTTTAAAATGATGATGAGTTATTAAATCTTTATTATGAAAAGCTATTTCATTCAACGAAGCCCTACATTTTTCCAACAAGAAAATTTTCAATTCATTACTTGATATCAATAAATCAAATTCCAAAATTTTTAAAGTAATAGGAATTTGATTAACTAAATCCCAAATGATATTTTCATTAAAATATATATGATATTTATCATTTAATGAAGTATTGATGGGAGGTTTTTCGGAAGCTTTTAATTTTAAATGATATAAATTTTGTAAATCTGATATTAATCTTAAACATGAAATCAAATTATTATTATCAATAATTAAAGATAAATGTGTTATATTTGGACAATTTAAAGAAATTGTTGGAATAAAATTATTAGATAAAGAAAATACTGTAAGAGTTTCAACAGATTTGTTCGAACATTCTAATAATATTTGTAATACTTTGTAAGAATCATCAGAACGATGTGGATAACCATCTTTTGGTAAGAAAAAGATATTTTTAAGATTAAATTTGATAATAGTATTCTTTGAGATAGATTCAAACGTAATTTTATCTTCTTTTGTTAAAATATGATTATTATTATCATTATCAACGAGATAATCTTGATAAGGAACTATTGGTAATTCTATCGTTTCCAAACATTTTAATTCTAATATTAAAAGAAAGAAATGATCGATCGTGATTTGAAATTCCAATCTTAAGAAAGTTAAACAATGAGCTTGTGTGATTAAAGAAGGATGAAATCTCTTATAAGTAAAAGAATCTGTAAAATCTGAAATATCTAAAGTCTTTAAATTTTTTTGTTGTTCAATAACTTTTGAAAGTAATTTCATAATTTCTTTAGAATCACTAGTAGGTATAAAAGGTTTATAATCTAAACAAAGACATTTAATATTTTTATTATTTAAAATAAGGGATGTTAAAAGATTTTTTGTTAAAGAAATTAAATGATTTAATTCATCAAAATTATCAAAATCATTAAAATCAAATTGTTCAAAATGATATTCTATATCAAATTCTTGAATTTGTGATAATACATCAATAGAACCATTATAAGTTGTAACATCAACAAATTTAATATTTTCATCATTGATTAAATACATTGTATGATAATTAATATGAAAGAAAAAATTTTTCATTTTATTAACTTGATTAAAAAATAAATTTCCAAAAATTTCATTTGTAAGAATTTCTTGAGTTTCTTGTTTTTGAATTGAATTATTTTCATCAGACCAACAATTTATTGAATAAATAATTCTTATATATTCAAAATCAATAAGAAATTTATGATATTCAACTGAAGATGATGATGATGAATAATTATCATTTGTTTTAGTTAAAATATTTTCACAAAGTAAATAATTGATACGATCTTGTGGAAGACATTTTATAAATGTTTGTATAATTAATGATAATTTATTGGTAGGAAGGGTAAAAGAAAATGGATTACTCCATAATTTTGGTATAATTAAATGAAAGCAAAAATGATTAACAAATAAACATGAATATAATGTTTGTTTATCTTCAATAAATTGAAGTATATCAGATATACAATCAGCTGGTAATATTACTGTAGGTTTATTAAAGTAAGACATTTTCAAAATTTAAAAAAATTCTAACAAAAGGAGTGAAAATTTCCGATACAACAGAACTATTTATGTTGGTTTTTTTTTTATTTTTATTTATTTATATTTCTGTACGCCAATTCTGTCGGTAATCATTCGGAGCACTGCGTTGGTGTTACACGACTAACTTGCATATGCATGAATTGATCCACTAGCCTAGCGGGATGTAAAATCTACTAAGCCACATTATAGGAATTATTACGAATGAATAATCATTGTAAAATCATAAAAAAATTTTGATGACCAAAACTTAGTTTCGATAAAGACTTTTTTTTTTTTTGTATTTTATTTAATTTAAAAATTTTAAAATATTTTTATTTGAGCAAAGTATTAAACTAATTTTCTCAATTAATTTCTAAATCATTTAGGATTATCGATCTTTTGTATGTATGTATTTATGTATGTATTATATTTTATTTATTTTATTTGATAAATGATAAACTATTATTAGGAAGTGAGATCATTCAGATCATTCATATGTCAATTATGACTGGAATAAAAGTCACGTGTAATTATTCTCTATCGAATTAATAATACTTTACCAATTACATTATACAAAATAAAATAAAAAAATACCTCATTTGATATATGATATATATATGGTTTCATTGTATATTTTCTAAATACGAAAGACAATTGAAATTTTTATAATGAAATCAAATGATCTCATGATCTTCCAAATAACGAGACCAATGATTTTGCAACAAGGATATAAATGATATATCGTAAAAGGAAAAAAAATAAACAAATGAGAATGTATGTATAATTTTTTAATTTTTTAAAAAGAATTATTCCCTGTTTTAATATAAAATCCGATCCATATTTAGTGCAGCGCAAAAAAAAAAGATGAACGACTTGTGTAATCATATGGATGCGTCATGAACATCTGGATAAAAGGTTAGATCTGATTGATTTGTACGAGTTTTATAAATTAATGTATGAAACATTAAAGGGTTGCTTTAAATTATACCGCAACGAACACAAATTAAAAATAAATTCTCATGAAAATAATAACCTGATCCTAAATGTGTCGCAGCGAAATTATTGCGTCAAAGGTTTACAAAAATGCCCTAGTGTATTTACATGATTTAAAGTAATACAATATATTTTCTGTACCCCAACTTCCTACTACCTTAAAAATGCTTAAATCATTTCAATTTAGATGAAGATCGTTTCCAAAATTGTATAACAAGTACCCTTTACTCCTAAATATATATATTGCGTAAAGATCTGCATAAAATACTCAATCGGATTGGATAGTAAATGTATTAAATCCAATCATTCTTCTACATCATTTTAGTTTGGATTCAATTGAAACTATTTGCCCTAAAAGAATATTTATGCATTTATAGGAATAGATCCGTATCTAAATGAACAGTAAATTTTGGGTTAACAATCTCCGGAATTACGGGAATCTAGTAAATTATTATGGTAGAATACTGATATTTATTTTACACGTAAAATTATAAATTTTATTTAGCAAAGAAAGAGTAAACGATTCGGGGAGGTATCCAACATTACGAAAAGTAATATATCCCAAATAAAGATACCATTTTGTATTTCAATTTTCATGATTTTTTTCTGGTGGAGGATGATAGAGGATTTGGTAGTGATTCTGCATCAAAATAATCGTTGATAATATCAGATATTGTAAAATCAATTCTTGAAATTTTATTCTAATATTAAACAATCAACATGTTTTAATTAAGTACTTTAAAGTCAAATATTAGAAATTTATATCAACTTGCGTCTAATTGGTTGTTGGAGACTCAAATATTTTACTTGGTATTATCACCTCAAATGTTAATCAAGGGTTTAATTAGTACCGTTTGGATCTTTCCTATTTTTACAAGGTTTAAATAAAGTGATTACATACAATTAGTAAATGTATTAAATGTATATCAAAGTAATCAAACCTGAATTAAAAGGATTTATATTCTTTTATTAATGTAAATTTATTATTAAAAACTATTCTGCTATACTTTATTTATTACATCAAATTATTTTTTTTTTTAAACTATTTCTTATTACCTCGGGGGGTTTTTTTTATTCTAGTATCAATTTGAAAGATATCCTTAATTCGAATACGTGTAGGACGCGCTAATCTTAGTGTTGGATGAAGCTTTGATGGTAAATTATTCCATCTTGATACTTCCGGATACTTTATACCATTGACTGTGAAAGCACAAGTTCTTCTATTCATATCTAAATGAACAGTAATTTTTTGTTCCACTGTTATTAAATTATGGACAATATTCACTCCTCCCAGTAGAATTCCAACGATGACCATTGGACTATAACTTCCATACGTAATTTGTCTCATCAGTTTCACAATTAAAGTTTTCTGCACATACTCCAACCCAAGGATAAAAATCACATTTCTTAAAAATGATATCCCATTCAAAAATACCTTCGTTTTCTAATATAATTTTAAATTTAACAGCTCTTTGATGCACGTACAACTTTTCCATGATCCCCAATAATAAGATTTTAATCCACATGTTAAATATGAACATCAGGTATTCCACGAGTATCATTAAAATCTGAATCATTTGATAGTATTTCATCTCGATGAACATTAAACATTTCAGTTGGAAAGTTGGAATTATTCTTAATGGTTCAATTATATAGCTAATATTTTACTTTTAATTCGCTTGAAGTCAATAAATTTAATCAATGTTTTCAATTTTTTAGCAACTTTTTGATGATCGATAATAAATTTATCACTGTGTTGATTGGTTCTCCATTTGTTCTAAGGTTGGTAGTTGTTTCATAATTTACAGCCAGAATACTGTGCAATATCGAAAAACTTCATACAAAGAGTTTTTTTATTTCATATGTATAAGAGATATTGAAGTGCCTTGATAGATAATCGACCAAATTCAATAACATTTAATGGAATAGTTGCTACGAGTTCAACTAATAAATTAAGAAAATTATTCTCTGATGATGGCATGGTTTTCACAAATTCAGATAATAATTCCGGTAAATAACTTCCTTTTCTAAAATATTTTGAAGAATACTCATAATAAAATTCCGAAAGGTTGGTAGCTGAAAATAATCCGCAATATGAAAAACTTCACTTATATTATTTATATTTAAAGATACTGCTTTAATTGATCCTATGTAAATATATTCTAATATAATTCCATTACAAAACAACTAATTATTGGAAAATAAATTTGATTTTCATAACTTTCCTTCATTCCATTATAAAGTTGTCCTAGAACCATATAATTTCTTTTTATCACTACATAAAATTTCTATATCACTATACTTTGGGTCATTTATCAACAATCTTAAATCTTGTTCTAACGAATATCCTTTCGTTATTCTGATAAATTTTTTTTAATAAAGAGAGTGTGATGTGGAAAAAAAAATTGTTACGCTCATCAAGTCATGTTGATGAAATATTTTCTATGTCGTACTCAATCGCAGGACACTAAAGTTAAATTATTCTATTATTTTTTTTCGAAATATTCATTAGAAAAAGAAAGGAAAAAAATTTTATATACTAATTTTAGCAGTAAGATCAAATTTCTTTTTAATAATTAATTTTGTAATGGAAATTATAGAATATGTTTATATACAAGAAATAAATCTTTCTATGTTGAGATTATTTTCGATTACCGGGATTTTAATTATTTACCGGAATTATACGCTGTTACCAAAATAATATTCTCATAAACTATTCCATTATATTAATAAATTTCATCTTGTAAGAACTCTGAAATATGAAGATATAGTGCTATACTAGCAATAAATCAAGTTTTCAACAATACATATAAATCTCATGGAAGGGTTATCAGCGTACAGTAGAATCTTTCAGTCGAATTACACAGCTGAAATCAGTAATTTATGTTTATACTGTGGATCATTTTATAGGTCACGGGAAATCGGCACGGCTCTACGCATTTTTTCAGGGCTGGTGCTGTATAATTCTGGCTGGCGTTATCCCAAAAAGGAGATATCTACAAATTATTTTCACTGATTCTACGAAAGTTTAAAGACCTGACGCTAATGAATAAATTGCAGTCAATGGCATTGTTGAATTCTTATAAGAATTTTTTATTTTATTTACTGCCCTATACATAAAGTCACAAACCAAGGTTATTATATCACTCATTTGAATTATATAGTCAATTTCAATAAAATAATAAAATGTTAATTTTAGGTAGGAACGAAAAACACTTTATGATTATATGAATGCACAAGAAATTTAAAAAATCACGATTACAAATATTCCATATTTTTAAGAATTAAGCTTCAAATATAAAAATATGAAATGATCTTGAAATATTAATAACTTTCACGTGATTCACTAAATATTTAATTATGTGTTTAAAATAAAATTGGTCTGTAGCATTGGTCTGTAGCATAGTGGATTTCAATTCACTAGATAAAATCTATACGCCTTCCGATTCGTCTAAACTAATTATTTATGACAAAATCTTTTTGATGTGGCTCAATTCGAATGCGACCAGGATAACATAATGATACTACAGGATAAAGCTTTGATGGTAAGTTATTCCACTCTAATACCTCCGAATACTTTATACCGTTGACAGTAAAAGCACAAGTTCTTTGATTCATATTTAAATGAACAGTAACTCTTGAGCCATCCCCAAATTTAGGACAATAATTGTTTATCCAATTTCCGGAATTACAACAATTACCACTAGAACCTAATACCCATCCAATGGGTTGATAACCTGCAAAGCCTTCATAATTAAAATTTTCTGATGCACATACTCCAACATAAGCATTCTTACAAGTTCTCTCAATAATGATATCCCATTCAAAGATTCCTTCATTTTCAAATGTCATTTTAGCTCTAACATTCTGAAGATGTTTGGACCCATCTGTTGATTCTACAACTTTTCCATTGTCCTCGATAATAAGTCTTGATCCACGCGCAAACTCGTCCCAAACATGAGAAGATATTCCACGAACATCATTTAAATCTGAATCATTTGATATTACTTTGTGACGATAAACATCCATAATTACATCATCTGGAATAATTTTTAATGGTTCGACTATAGTAGCCAATATTTGGCCTTTAATCCGCCTGAAATCAATAAATTTAATCAATGGCTCCAATTCTTCAGCAACACTTTGTTGATCTATAAGAAAGTTATTGTCTACTTTGATTGGATTCCTTAATTGATCTAATGTTGGCAACTGTTCCATAAAAGTTTCATATGCATCATCAGAAACTTGTTTTGCGGCTAGAATAGCACTATATCGAAAAACTTCATATTCTGGGGTCGCAAAGGACTTTTCCTTTTCATATGTACAAGATAAAAGGTATTGAAGTGCCGTAATAGATAACCGACCAAATTCAATACTATTTAACGGAATAGTTGCTAGTGCGTCGACCAATAAATTTAAAAGAACATTATTTTCTGCTGATGGCGTTGTTTTTACAACTTTAGATAATAATTCTGGTATATAATTTTCGGCATAACTCTTTTCTAGAGTAATTTTAAAAGTTTTTACAATAAAATCCTGGAGGTTTAATAACTGAAAATAATCCGCAGCATTAAAAGTTTCAATTATATTTTCTTCAGTTAAAGATTCTTCTCTTATTGAACCCGTGTAAATATATTCTAATATAATTTCCATTGTGGAAGAATTAATTGTTGGAAAAGAAATTTGATTTTCATAACTTTCCTTCATTCCATTATAAAGTAATCCATCAAATACTTCTGATCTTGCTGCTAAAATTGCCCTAGAACAATATAATATTTTTTTATCTTCACAAATAATTTCTACATCGCTATACTTTGGGTTATTTAATAACAATTTTAAATCTTGTTCTAACGAATGTCCTCTCATCATTTTGAGAAATTTTTTTTTTTAAAAAAATGTTTCCATGGGACGCAAACAGTATATATACAAATTTAGGTGATTCAAATATGAATCGAAAAAAATTTCGGGAATCCACATTCCGATGCATTACTATATAAGTATTTAAACAACGCGTTACGAATTTATGCATGTTATGTCATATCGGTTAAAAGAGGTAAAAATTAATTTTTTGATCCTACAGGTGTTCCAGGTGTTATTTTTTTGATCAGCTTACTGTATAATATATTATGCGCGTCAAAAAAAGTAAGTTGTATAGGGAAAAAAAAATTATTGTTTTATTTTATTTTTAAATTTAACTTTTAAATCGTTAATATTCATATAATGTACTGTACTGTAACTTCAATATATTATTTTCTATTAAGTTTTAAATTGATACTTCCAAGATATTGACCATAAAGCAATGCACAGGTTATGTCTTAACGAACAGTGATTTCCAAATTTTTATCTATTACAATGATGATACATTTGAGGATTGCACGTTAAGCTTTGACTTTACATTTCAGCAGTAGTATTAGCCATGGAAGTTATTTATTAGTATCAAAATATCTTTTCAAAGTTGAAATTTCAATTTATTTATTACGCGATACATATATAAACATTTCTTTTCTAATTTTGCGATATTATCTGCGGAACTTTTTGAATCAATACAATAAACCTAAAAAAAAAGTCGCTTCTTTAATTTTTTTAAAATTTTTTGTTCCATTTCCATTGCGGAAGAATTACTGTAATCGTTGGAAAAGAAATTTATTTTCGTAACTTTTTTTATCCTATATATTTAATTGTCCAATTTTCGTTTAATTAATTTTTTTTTGTCCTTCTTTTTGTTATACTGTATAAACTGTAGATTACGACTTGTAAATGTAAATTATATTACATATAATTTTAAGATGGTAATTCATTGCACGTAATCCTGAATTCCTGATACGATTTGATTGTTCGTTCACGCATGACCAAATGATTTAATTATTGTATTACCATCATGCGTATTGCTCATTAAAAAAAGTTCTAAATAAGGAATTATACAGCACTTAGTTTCTTATGTCAACTATTCTACTTATACGACTCCGTCTTTTTATTATCGTAATATCACTTCCTACAAGGAACATTAGTAACGTTCTACTGATGTTCCTCTTGTTTATTATTCTTGTTTTAATAAAGGATGAAGTAATGCAGGTTCTTTTATTGATATCATCACAAAAATGAAGTTTTTATTTTCGTGTTTTTTACCACGTCTCTCTTCTTTCTTACTTTGTTTAGCAATAGTTAGTTTATAAAGTTATTTATTCAATATTACTCTTCATTTTTTTCAATTTTCTTTTTCTGTTTAGCAATTTTCTTTATACGTTCACTCTTTGTTTAGCAACTATTTTTCATAGCGTATTTTCACGTTTCTTACAAGTATTAGTAAACATCAGAATAATTAAAAGTAGAAAAATCATCCAATTGCTTGGATATTTTCTCTACAAGGTATCTCACTCGTATAAAAAGAGTTTGTTTTGCAGTTTTATTAGTAAAAACGCAGTTGATTCTTGCTAAACCATTATATGGCTGTATACAACCTTGGTCTGTTGGAAACGTGATAGACCTGTAGCATATTGCTCGTGTCATCCGGTTAGCCATAGCTACTTTGCAATTGCAAATTGTGCCGATTGGTGTTTGAAGTCATTGTTTGGTGAGAATCTTGGTGTTTCTATTCTTTCATTCCATTTCTTTTCTTTCTCCGAGATTAAAAGATTAAGAAATGGGCAATATTTTTTAAGTCTCATCCTGGTGAAAAGTTAACTTCCACTCTATTTATCAACTATCTGACATCATGTTCTTTCTTCATCTTTCTCTCTTTATTTAGCAGTAAGAATTATGAAATTAACACAGGAGATATGGAGTATGTGTTGGAAAATATTTTGATTTATAATAAACAGAGAATATTTCATCAGAGCACTCAATTGTATGTTATGCAGTCAGCCTGATGGTTTATATATTTGGAGTAAAAAAGAAATCCTATTTGAGGTTTATTGATTCTGGGGAAGATTTGGTTAACTGGATAGAGTTATATTCAAAGTTATATTTATCAATTCTTAACTGAGAATTTTTGGCCATATTGTCACTTTTGATTTTTTTTATCAATTACACAAAAGTTAATGCAAAGAAAATTAACCAACAACAATATGTTTATTGTTCGAAGCGTAGTGTAGGACCTTTTCATTCCGTTCAAAGTGAACCCAATTCTGTCTATCCCAACCAATAAAAATGCAGTATGACGCGTGTTATGGTTTCTGTTTGCAACATCCAATTTAAAGTAAGGATTGGATTTCGCTTACAACACCGGAAAAAGAATATTTGAGAGGGCGAAATCCCCATAGACACATTACAAATCACATGAGATTATGTTTAAATGAAATTAATAATATTCTTTCTCATTTAACGAATCAAGAATTATGAGATTACAGGAAAGAAAGGATGAGGGAAAACGTTTGGTCTCTATGAGATTTTAAACTTGTAAGAATAAATTTTTATTTCTTTACGTTCTTATATATTATTATTGATATTTTACTATTGCATTCATTACATATTTGTGAATTTTAAAAGATATGAAAATAATAATAAAAAAAAAAAAATACATTTGAAATAATTATTAAATACTTCAGATCTTGTAGCCAAAATTGTTCTATGGCCATGTAATATCATCTTTTTATCCTCATAAAATTTTTATAATATATTTTTGTTATTTATTAACAATTCTAGGACTTGTTTATTTCAAAATTTATTTTTTTAAACTTGATTATGGATAATTTAACGCTATAATTCACAAAATTGCGTATACTGTAGAAATTTTAATAAATGTTTACATAAAAATATTTCATTGTTAAAATCTCTCATTATTATGGAATAAGCTATATAATTGTATCCTAATATTTATAGTGTAATTATTAATTAATAAAACAACCCACTTCGTAATGATCACTATAAAAACTTTAATAAAATTCATTTAGTCTTCTATTCAATCATCGTCTATCAATACGGTTTCTATATATAGATCAGACTGGTTTGACTGTGCATTTAATTTTTCAAGTTCATCACGATGAGACGTTTCTAAGTAATCTTCATGTTGGTCATTGGTATAGTTAGTATTAAGTTGACTTAATGTTTCATATACTTTGTTAATATTAGGTCTTTTCTTTGGATCATCATCCCAACATTCTTGATAAAGTTGTTGATACTTTAAAGGTGTACCTTCAATTGGATCTTCTCTGTTACAAGCATTACCAATTAAGTAATATAAATTATTTCTATCTAAATCACGAAAAGGAGGACGCCCACTCGTGATTTCCCATAGTAAGATACCTAAACTATAGACATCAGACTTTTTATCTTTTTTATATGATGTGTTCTTATAACATTGCGGGTCAATATATTCAAAAATTCCCCTTTTATTAGCTGTTGAATTAGAAGTAATCTCTGTTAATTGTTTAGATAATCCAAAGTCTGCAAGTAATAATTTACCATTATTTACTAGTATGTTTTTTGAGTGCTATAAAATAAAATTAATAAAATTAAAAATAATAATAATCACAATAATTATAAACATAATAATAAAAAAATTAATTACCAAGTCTCTATGAATTATTTCTTTAGAATGTAAATATTTTAGGCCGCGAGTAATATCCAACGCCATTTGAATCTTATCTTCCCATTGTAATGAATCAAATTTTACTTTATTTCCTAAATAATGTCTTAAATCTCCTTCATTTGCATAATCTAATACCATTACATAACCAATATCATCTATTAATGTAAATAAAATTAAGTTAGATTGAATTTATAAAGATAAATTATTTGAAATTTTAACACGAACTTTTTGTTACTCCAAGAAATCGATTGATATTTGGATGATCATGAATCGTACGAATCATTTTTAACTAAAATAGAACAAAATGTATTTTTTTTTTTTTAATACTACATACACACCACTCCTATGTATTTAAATATTTAAATATAACTCTTACCTCCTTTATAAAATTTTCTAAATTTTGCTTTTCGATAGAATCTTTCAATGCAACTGGAATTCCATCATTAGTTACCGCTCTACTCACAACACCAGATCCTCCTCTCCCAATTTCTTTAATGTCGCTAAATTCGCTATGTTCAAAATAATTAATTTTATTGTCTTTTATTTTCTTTTCGATCCATATCTAGTAAATGTACAGTAAGTAATTTAAGAATAAAAATGTAATTTTTAAAATTAAAAAAAAAAAAGTTAAAAAAAAAAAAAATCTCAATTTACCTTATTGATAGTATTTTTAACCTTTTTATTATCATTAGCATCAAAATAAATAATCATATAAAATTGTAGAAGTTTAATAATACATTCAAATTCGTCAATTAATCTATTTAATCCATTGATTATATTTGTTGAACTAAGTTTTATAATGCTTTTTATTTGAGTTATTTTTTTTGTACTTATAAGTTTTATAATACTTTTTATTTGTGTTATTTTTTTTGTCCTTATAAGTTTTATCATACTTTTCATTTGAGTTAATTCTAAAAATAATTGCATTTTACCAATAACAGTAACCAAGTTACAAAGATTATTGTAATTTATTTCAGAAAAAAATTCTAATTTTCGAATTTTTAAATTTTTTAAAGCCATGTCAACTAATTTTATTCGATTTAACATTTCATCACATATTATTTTTATTTTATTTTTTTTTATTATATTATATTCAGCTTTTTCATTTATTTTTAATATTTTATTATATATTTTGCTCACCTCGCTTATAAGTGGTAAAAATTCCGCAAATGGCTTTTCTACTTTGCATGCGTCTTCTATTCCAGCACAAACTATATCAAGTGTTGTTAATTCTTCCGATCTTGAGACTAAAGAAGCCTGCAGAAGTTGAACAGAAATATCTAAATCTTTAATTAAATTATTAAATATTATTAAATTACTATAAATTTTTAATTTTTTAATATTCTCAAATGATTGTTGTATTTTACGTAAAATATTAACTAACTTGTATAAATTATTATAATTTTCTATTGAAAAATTTTCTTTATGACTTTTTAAAATTCTTACTGTTGTTTCCGCTAATTGTACCTTATCTAACACTTCCACAAATAATTTTTTATTATATTCATATTTAAATGTTTGATATATTTTTACTATTTCATTATAAATTTTGGTCGTTTCATCTGTAAGTTGTATAAATTTTGTAACTGAATTTTCATTATTTTCATTCATATAGTAATGATAAAAAAATTAAAAAATAAAAATAAAAATGAAAAAAATTACGCAAAGAAAAAAATTATAAATTCATTCATTTGTTTATATATAACTCCTTTGTAAGCAAATATATCGTTTTTGATTCGTGTAACCATAGCGTCACCGCATAAAACATCACGCTCCATTTATAGCAGTACTGTATAATGTTTATTTATATTATGCATTGGCGTGACGAATAGTTGAGGCGAATCAAAAATGATATATTTGCCCTTTGTAACTATCTCCTCCATATACAGTATATTAGCATGTGTGAGATTTACATAATTATTAGGGGTATGATTAAATCACTATATATAGTATCATATAAAAATTTACTATTGAATATTTTTGTTAAACATACATGTTGATCCTAACAGTTCAATTAATTTGCCGTACTGGCAGTTTTAGTATCAAGTCAAAAGCATTTCATTTTGCTCATCCATTATTTCATTGATTTTTTTTTTTATCATTTTTTTTTCGTCTCTGATTTATTAGCTTGTATTTTATTGATGAGTATGACTTGAAATTGGAGGTATTCTAAATTAACATTCAAACAAATCAGACCTTTAGATGAATATTTTATAACTTGAAAAATAATGTGATACCTTGCTTTCTTAAAATATTAGGGAAAAGCATTAAGAAGTAATACAAAAGCGTATTTTAATATGAAGAGTTTTTTTTAGAAAAAAGAAAAGTGTCACTTGAAAGAGAAAGTTATCTAGAACGTCATTGCAGAATTTGAAATGAAAATGATAAGAAGAATTCAAAGTTATGGAAGAATAAAAAAATATAACGATATTAATTAGAAAATTGTTATAAAATAGCTTTTAAAAATTACAATGTAAAAATAATTTAATATGAAAAATATTTAATAGCAAATTTTACTATATGATTATATGATTATATATAGTTTTGTTAAACTATGTTGACATCACACTAGTATCACACCCCAATAATTATGCATGTCTATCAACGTAATTATATTTACGAGCTGCGCTTTAGGGAATAAACGTATAATAACAGATAAGCATTAGCTTTAATTTTATCTGATTTAACAAGGGATCAAAAAATTCTTTAACTATTATTCAAATAAGGAAAAAATTAAGGGGAAAAATAATTACATAATAAGGTGTTGCCTAATTTTGTTACTGTATGCCGCCCGTCCGCCGCCCGTCTTGTTAGCTTTAAAATTCTCATTTGAGTTGACTTTTAAAGTATGTATAAGTATAAATCTAATATAATTTCAGTATAATTTAAGAATTAATTGTTGGAAAATAAATTTGTTTTTCGTAACTTACTTTCATATAATCAATCGAAGACTTGTTCTAGCGAATATTCCCTCTTCGTTTGCGTTCTTTTTTGAAACACAAACTACATTTTATATAAATATTTTTTTAACATTTTAGGGTATTTAAATAGTATAATGTGTTTATGGAGTAACTCTCTGTTAAGATATAACAAAAATCTCTGATTATTAAATATACACGTAAATTGGCATGTAAAATTTTAAAATATGGTTTTTATTAGCTAAAAATCAAAAAAGAAATATAACTAACACATTTTCATGAAAATTTATTTAATTTTAGATTTAATGCTTAAAAATATATATGATACGAAATTTCATCATGACAATAGATCTAAACTTCTCGATAAGCTTGAATTCGAAAGCTACCAGGATATTTCAATCCTACCATCAAATAAAGTTTTGATGGTAAGTTATTCCACCCTGATACTTCCGGATACTTTGTACCATTGACCGTAAAAGCGCATGTTCTTTCATTCATATTTATATGTACAGTAATTTTTGCTCCATCTTCAAATGTCGAACAATATTTTGATGATTTATTACAATGATAACAGTAACCAAAGGAACTTAATGCCCATACAGTAGGTTGATCCACCGAAAAGTTTTCATGATTAAGATGTTCTGATGAACATACTCCAATCCAAGAGGCAATAGAAACTTTCTCAACAATAATATCCCATTCGAAAATACCTTTATCTTCCAATAATATTGTAGTTCTAACACTTTGATGTGAATCACAATTATTTAGTGCACGTACAACTTTTCCATTACCCACAACATCGAGTTTTGATCCACATGATGACTTATCCCAGATATAAACAAGAACAGGCATATATGATGTTGTTCCGCGAGTAGAATATAAGTTTGATGTAAGTTTATATTTATCAATCTTTACATTCGAAGTAATTCCTAATGGTTCAATAATATCTGTTATTATTTGTTCCTTAATACGTTTGAAATCAATAAATCTAAGTAAAGGTTTCAATGCTTCAATAATTTCTTGCTGTTTCGTAATAATTTCATTCTCAACTTTAATTGAACTTTCTATTTGTTCCAAGGTTGGCAACCGTTTCATTATAGTTTTATATGAATCATCAGAAACTTGTTTGGCTGCAAGGATTGCACTATATCGAAAAACTTCATATTCCGGGGTTACAAAAGGCTTTTTTATTTCGTGTGTATAACATAAAAAATATTCCAGTGCCGTAATAGATATTCGATCAAATTTAATGGTATTTAATGGAATAGTCGCTAATGCTTCCACCAATAAATTTAAAAGAATATTATCTTCTGATAATGGCATTGTTTCAACAGCTTTAGATAATAATTCTGGTATGTACTCCTTCTTTCCTAAAAAAGTATGAAATCTTTTCATAATAACATCTTGAAGGCTTATTAATTGGAAAAAATCCGCAGCATTAAAAGCTTCAATTATATTATCTTCAGTTAAAGATTCATCTTTAATTAATCCTGTATAAGCATATTCTAATATAATTTCCATTGTAGTAGAATTAATTGTTGGAAATGAAATTTGTTTTTCATAACTTTCTTTCATCCCATTATAAAGTAATCCATCAAATACTTCAGACCTTACAGCTAAAATTGCTCTACAGCCATATAATATCTTTCCATCCTCACATAAAATTTCTATATCACTATACTTTGGGTTATTTAATAATAATTTTAAATCTTTTTCTAACGAGTATCCTCTCGTCATTTTTTGAGAAAAATTTTTTTTTTTTTTTTTTTTTTTTAAACAAAGAGAATTTCGCAATGACAATGATATCCATATCAAGAAATTTGTATAAATATAAAAAGTTGATCATGTTACACTGTAGCACAACCATACATGAGAATGAAACATCCAATTAATTTTGATCTCTTGACCGACTTGACTTGACGATCAATAATTATAAAAAAGTATTTATTGTTGGTTGTGCACGTACGAATTTCCATTATTCACACCTTTTAGTTTCCAATATTTGTCAACTATAAACTTATCATAAATCGGTAACTATAGATAAATTCTTTATTTTCATCATTAAAAACTTATTTTCTTCCAAAATAGTACTATATCTGATATCCAAAAAAGTTTCATGTAAAAAGCTTTTCTTTTCATGTGTATAAAATAAAAGATATTGAAGAACTATAATGATACTGTATTTAATAATAATATTTAATGGAATAGTTGCTGCTGATTCGACATCAAATTCAGAATATTATCTTATATTAATGGAATTATATCCACAGCCTTAGATAATGAGATAATTAGCAGTATTATTTTTTTGTTTATTATGGAAAATCTGGTTTATATCATTTCATATATTTAATTGTTCCTTTGTTTATAATCTTGAATAAAGTGATAAAGTACAGCATATGTCAAAATAATAGTAGTACATGACAAAATGTTAGGGCCAAAATGACGAGAAAACTATTTTTGAATGGATATAATTATTGGAAGAGATTGCAATTGTAAATCAAATTATTATTGTCCGAAATTTGAAGATGATGCAAAGATTACTGTTCATTTAAATATGAATGAAAGAACTAATCAAAGTATTCAGAAATATCAATTATTTATTTAAAGCAAGCAGCAGCATTTACAACATTTCCATTATCCTCAATAATAGGTTTTGATCCACATGTCTAAAGCGAGATATAATGTTATTATTACATATTTTATTTTTATCTCAAATCTCAGACTTTTAAACAAATGTTCAAATGATAATAAAAAGTTATTATTCATCCATAAAGTAACTTGCAATATTTGATTTGTTTGGTTGACGAACTGCAGCCCGCAAAATTCGTTTGCCCGAAGATATATATTGTGGTTTCTTCATATTCGTTAGGTCAATTAACATGATGTGATGAAGAGATCTGTAATACTGAAGTTCATTAGATCCTGATTTTAATCAACATTGTAAAGAATCAGAATAATTTTTATTTCTCTACTTTTTGCAAAATATAATAATAATATGATTGATTAAACGCTTGCGATTGCTGATACTTACTTATTCATGTAATTTTACAAACTATTGTTTCTTATTATTATTTACATCAAATCGGAAAATAAATTTACGAAAAATATATAAGTTGAACAATATAAAATAGGTATTCTTTGATCAGTATACATTTCTTAATATGTATAACCTTTTACACGATTATTTTACTATAAAATCAATTTTTTTTAAGATAGCTTATTAAAGATAATAATGTGCTTTTATTTTTTGTTAATTATAAAACAGATGTAAGTAATCGAAAGAAATAAAATATGAATCTTTTTTTTTACTAAAATCCTTTATACAAATAAATCATGTTTAATCACTTATTATAATAATACATTCATTAATACTTTAACAATAACAAGAAATATTTGATATATTGGATATATTGGAAATAATTAAAACTTTACTTGATTTAAATATAAAAATCTAAATTTTTATTATAAAATTTATATAATAAGTAACAATAATATATCAATCTGCACAAAATGCAATAAATCCAGATAATTAAATAATACTCTAAAAATTTTACATTAAAACTATACAGAATTTCTGATATCAAGTGTCAATGATAGATTTTTTTTTATTTCAATAAATTTCGGACTATCATTAGTAAATGGCCTCTTTGATATAAAGTTATTTTTCTCTATTCCATAAATATATCAAATCTTTTTAAATTTATTGTAAATTTTTACTATTTCATAGTAAATATATTCACTAGCCAGAGAAAAAAAAATGTTAAAAATTTTGCAAAAAAATGTGGTATATAAAAATTAGCAGTTAAATTAATATTTAATTTGAAAGTACATAATAATTCTAAATATTTTATAAATATAAAAGATTATTACTGTATATACAATAAATAAAGAAATAATTATATATTAAATTAAATATCGAAAAACATTAATCTAATTATAAACCAATTACAGAAAAAGGAATTTATATATAAGAATATTATAAAGAATTTAATATTCATATTTTGCTTTCTTTAAGGTAAAATTAAAATTTTTATTGGGTCAAAATATAAAATTAACTCAAAATCTTGTTTCTAGTTACAAATAATAATCACAATTTAAACCAATAAGAACTAATCTTACACAAAAGAGCAAATATCAATTAGTATGCCTATAATTAAATAAATTTAATAATGTCATTAGTTATAATACTTTTGATACTTTTAAAACTAAGAATTGTACTATTTAAAGAAATACTCAAAATAATTGAAAGCAAAAAGTGATAAGATTCTGAACATAAAAACAGAATATCATTGTATTTTTAAAACAACAGCTTGAGAATATATATTATATTAAAAAAATTTTTTAAGTGTAATTTTGTATATTATATTAATATTGTATTTTAACATTCCAAATAATCAAATAATCTATAATTAAGTTTGCCAGTTTTCAAATACAGCCACATTGCGAGATATTGTCACATTTGAAAATGTTGCGCCAGCAAAAAATGACAAAGAGCAAAAAACTAGAATGTTAGACCCACTCCGCATATCAGAATATAACTATCAAAGGTAGCATGTGGTTAATATTATTTACCGAAGGAGAGGAGGATCTTAAGATTAAATCTTAGTAAAAAGCTAAAAAGAATCACTAGATAATAGTAACATAAAATTGTTTTATAAATTTATAGTAAATAGTAAACTAATAATAATATCTATATAAAAAATAAATAAATAATAATTTTTTGATTTATTTTTTATATTGAGTAAACAATATCAAATAAAATAGCAGTTCCTTAAAATCTAATTCAAATATGATTAGTTAATTAGTATTATTAAATTCAAATTTATTTAAATTATTATTATCTAAAAAAATATAATAATATTTTTATTATTTATAAATTACATCTATTATGATCTATTATGTAGAATATTATATAGAAGTAGAATTATTAGTTGAATTCTTTATCATCCAAATATATACAATCAATTGAAATTCTTAACGATTTTTAGCAAAGAATGTAAATATAACATTATTAGCAAGAAATAATTAAGTTTTTAATTACTAAATTGTTATAAAATCAATTATATTTTAATTATTAGAAAATCTGATTAAAAGATTATAAAAGATCGATTAAGAAATTATAAAAGGGATTGATCAAAAAAAATATATATTATAATATTTTATTTATAATATTTTATTTTTTACATTTAGTTATTTTAACTAAAAGTTGTAAAGCATATTCACATTTTTATGACAAGTCTTCTTATAATAATATTAATATATAAAATCAAAGACTAGATATTTTGCCTCTATCTCTAGTTCTTCATCTGAATAATCCTCAAATTCATCTTGTTCATATAATATACAATTCTCTTAAATTTTCCTCTTCATATTCACTATCATCCTCTTCTTTTTCTTCATTATTTATCTTTATATCTTTTTCTTGTGTGTCTAAATGCTAAATAAATATATTAATAATTATTTTTATTTTTTTTTTTAAAAAATAAAATCTATTTAATAAAATTCAGAAGACAAATTAAAATATACTATAATTCTAATCATTTGCTTATTTATCCATTCTGAAGAGAAAAGCCAAATTTTAAAAAAAATGCAACAAAAATAATAATAATTAAANAAAAAAAAATTTTATAATATTTTATTAATAATCAAAACAAAAAATTAGTATTTATTGTATTGTTTTAATTTTTAAGTTAAAAATCAAAATCTGATTTTTTTTAATGAATAATTATTATAATTATTATTTCATTTATTGAACCATTATTTATAAAAAGGTGATTATGAGTATAAATCAAATTATAGAGTGAGTTATAAGTTACAAGTTATAAATATAAGCTGTAAAAATATAAGAAAAGCTTAATCTATATTTAAAAAATTGATTTAACCATAAAGATAAATTAACCTTTTATTAGTATAATTACTTAAAAAATTTAAGCTATTATAAAATTTTAAAAACAATATACAAGCCATTTGGCAATCTTTTTTATATTAAGCAATCAACTTTAAATAGTTCTGAAATTACTTAATATAATATTATAATTAAGAGCTTATAAAATTTTGAAATTTTTGACAATTAAAATATTAATATTCTGATACTATAAAAACTATAATTAGTAATTTCTTTATTGATCAGTTGGATAATTTAATTGAATAATTGGTAAAGATATCTTTGATTTTTCTGATTAATCTTTTCTCTTACATTATTTTCTATTCTAAAATTTAAATAAAAATATAATAAAGTAATACTTATTTTCATAATATACCTGATAGAAGTAGAGTTAAATTTTAGAAAAGCATTGTGAAAAGGATTTGGCAGCATTTCAATAAAATTATACAGTTCAACAGTATAAAAACATAGTCAAAACTTTAGTATTAGTAAATAATAATGAAATTAATATATTTTATATTTTAAAATTTTTTTGATTGGTAAAATAATGTTCTTTAAGTAAGATAATCATGAGATATTATAGGCTGTTTCACATAAGATTCTGGAATAGATCCAATAATTATAAGATTTCTTTAATTATTAAACTTAATTAATATTTACTTCTAAATATAAAATATTATTAGCTCAATATTAATTTTTTTATTTTATAATTGTATTATATTTCACGGTGCGTATTCTCCTAATGGTAATATACTTAGGGTAGAAAATGATGATCGTACACTATATAGACAAATTGCAGAAAAAAAGGATGTGTGGTGCATCATTGATAGTGTAATGCCCAAAATTTAATCATGATTTAATATAATATTGTACTTTTAACATTTTTAATAAGTGAATGAAGAATGTTCAAATGACAAAATCTTTGAAGAGTTTTGGAATAAGCAAGTTGGGCGTACATGGACAAAAATAATTGAGGATTGCAATCACTTTTGTGTTCATCGACGAGATACAAATTATTTATAGTGCCCAACGCTTTTGGGGCAACATAAAAACACTTATGTCAAGCGAATGATCAAAAATATTCATGTTCTTCTTATCGGTATGTACGATCCAACACTTGGGATAGAAGAATCAACACCCGTGAAATTTGATGATTTTAATTCCTTTAGTTTAAAAGATAAATTTAATTAATACTTTTAATAGTATAAATATACAAAGCTCAAGCTAGAATTTATTATAGCTTAGCTTGGCTCACTTAGCTTAAGCTATAACCTATTATAATTCAATTTGAATAAACTAAATCATCATAGTTTTTAATTCAACTCATTATATTTATAAATGCTTACAATAAATTGATAAGATTCTCTATATAGAATGTTTGTGTTTTTCATATATTTTTCAGATATTTTCTGTACCAATTCCGTACATTTTGTATAAATCTTGTTTTTGTATTTGAGTTTTTGTGGTTTCTTGTCCAGAAATTGTACGGAATATGCATGGAAAATACCCAAAAATTATATGGAAAATATAAACATACTATATGGAAAATTTTATCAATTTGAAATCCAATAAATAAATAATGAAAATTCTTTCATAAAATTTTAATTTATTAAAAAATTGCAGTAAATAAATAAAATATAAATTTATTATTTTAACTTTGAAGATAAAAATAGAAGTAACTATTAAAAAACAAGTTTTTAATAAATATGTAATTAATAAACTTCAATGATTATAATAATGCAGGTTAAGAATGCTATTTAAGAAAATATAACCTTTGAACGAACTTAAAACAAGCACAAAATAAATCAAAACATAATATATATTTAGTAAGTAGTCAAACAAAATATGGTAACTTAAAACTGAAGTCCCAAAGAGAAATAAAACTTGTTACAGCAAAAAAGCAATAATAAGTGAAAATACAGAAGTGTTATCAAAACATTTCTGGCCATCAAAAGATTCCAATAATAAGGTAGAGAAGAATCTTATATATTGTCATATTGAAAATTGATATTTACTATGATGAGTAAACAAATTATTTTCAATTCTGCTAAGCAAATTTTAAAATAAATAGGATTATATTAAATAAATCAATTCTTAATATAAAATTAAAGTTAGAATTTTAGGATTAGAAAATATAAACGACTCAAAAATTATGAAAGTTTATTTTTTAATTACTTGAAATACTTCATAATCTTCTACTGTAAAATTTTCTGGAATTCCTATATCAGGATAATAATTACCATGAATACTATATTCCCAATTATTAGTATTAGGACAGTATAAATTACCCATACGTGGTCCAAAATTATTAAAACAACAAACAGCATAACATGCATCATTAACATGACCTAATTTGGCAGTAGAAAGATTTTTTCCATCTGTAAAATTAAATAAAAAACTATCTGCAGTATTTTTCCAACCACAATTTCCACCCCAATCAAGTGGATTGTACCCTCCAATTAATTGTGTTGTACCTTGAATTTTTGCTACCCAAACAGTAGCTCCTTTATAATCACAACTTTTATGAAAGGAATTAATATTAAATCCATCCTGACTTGCACGATATAATAACTTAAAATCATAAGGAGTATTTTTTATATTATAGTGTAAAGAATCTTTTTTATCAATCCATGAAGCAAAAAGAAGATGATGATTTGATTCAATTAAGGTTGAATCGGCTTTTAAACATAGTTTTCTTGACGGTGCCACATTAGCTTTAGGTTCCATATTAGGAACTATATGAAACTCCAAAAGGTCATGAATTAAATCTTGTGGTAAGATGTCCTTATAACAATAAACCTTGTAAAAGAAATCTGTAGGTTCAATATCATAAAATCTAACCAAAGGAATAAATCTGCGCAATGTACTCTCAATCTTTATAATATCTTCTTTGTTCCATTTTGTTGGATCATTCTTTATATTTTGTTGAGCAAAACACCATTTCAATAAAATCTCCCAAATTTCAATTTCATCCACATTCAAATCATTTCTTTTTAATAATAATTCCAATAAAGGAGCTTTTAAATTAATAAAATTATCAGAATTAAATAAAATTTTAGGATCTTCACGAATAATTTCAAGACAAAAATTCCATAAATCCATAAATGTTTCATGTTGATAAACAGTTTCAAGAATATCGGTTGGATTTTGATGTAAAAATTCAGTTTTATGATCAATCAAAAATCCTTGAACATGAGAAATCAATTGTTGAATATTAAGTTCATCAACTGCTATCAACAACTTTAATACATCAGGACCTTGTAAATTCTTCAATTCAATATTTCCACAATAAATATACCTAACATGATAAAATAATTATTAGTTATATTTGTTTTTTATTCTTTTAAATAAATAAAAAGATATCATTTTAATTTTAATCATATGTTACCTAAGAATGATGTTAAATATTTGTGGTGAAATATTCGGTTTCCTGAGAATAAATTTTCCATCCTTTTTTTCAGCCCATTCATTAGAAAATGCAGAACGAAAATATTGAGACCTGATACATAAAATATTTGAATGAGCATGAATTTCTTTAATATTTGGTTCTTCTCCTGCATAAATAATAACATCATATCCTAATTCTGTTTCAAAAAGTTTTTCGTAATCACTAGATAATTCTGTCCAAAATTTTGAAGACATTGTTAATGTAAAATAATAAAATATTAAGGTTTGAGCTGAAACCTTATATATATACAATTTTTTTGATGATCGGATGATCCTATACTTTATGTGGTGCACTTTTTAATTAAATTTGACAATCAAATCCATTTTTATTTTAAACCAATGCACGGCGGCGGATGTTCCGCGAATATAATTTTTGACAAATCAAATCTAACACTAATTTAACCAAAAGCTTTAACAATTGGTAATATATTATTGTTCTAAGATTGGCAATAATTTTATTGGATTTTTTTTTTATATGTATCATTAGAAACTTGTTTGAAAAACTTCATGTTCCCAAAGTTGCAAGGGGCTTTTATTTTTATCTAAAAGATATTGAAGAGCTTTAATAGATAATCGACCAAATTCAATGGTACTATTACATCACTAAGTTTCCAAGAGGTCAGAGGTCCGATAACCAACAATGGACAGAATGTCCACTGACTATCCATTGTCAGACCCTCCGTAGGTTGGACGTTAATAATGGACGTCCACAGACCGTTAGTTATACGTGATACTGACGGAAAATTTTATTTGATAATATATTTAATAAAAAATTCGTTTTTTTTTTTTTGTTTATATAAGGAATCGAACTGAATATGTCTTTAATAATATATCACACAATTATCTCACGCCCCAACAACTAGACTATTTGATTTTTTTTTTAATTATATACTAAATAATTTTATTTATCCAATAAAAATTAAAAAATATATAATTTTTTTAAAAAAAGATCTACAAATTACCTGTTATAAAACGAAATCGTCCAATTACTGTTTATAAGCATGATAAACGTACCGTCCAATGAATGTGCTTGTGTAATTGAACACTTTAAACGTCAAATTTACGTTGAATTCTTAACGTAAATTTTACATTTTTGAGCAGCGATTGTTATCGGACCTCTTGAAAATTTAGTGACGCTATTATCTAACTTGAGTGATAATTATTATAAATGAAAATACGATACGATTTTATAAAAACTTTCGAGTGTAAAATAGAACATGATAGTTCTATGTAAAAATGATATATGTGCACTATGCAGGATTCACGATGTACTGTATATATTTTTAATAAAAATTTATTAAAATATCGACGCTAACGCTTTGACGCGGCGTTCTGTAGTGGTCAAAAAGAATAAAAGAATAAACTAAATTAAAAAATTATAAACAATCTAAAAAATCCTAATAAAATCCTAATTTTAAAAGTGTGAGAGGAGGGCCATACACAATATACTTCACTTGTTTTCTCGTGATAATTATATTGTATATGGCCCTTCCTACATACGGTAACTAATTTTGAATTCTATGTTGCTTAAATTTTAGCGAAACATAAAATTTATCCTTATCAGTTTAGCTAGTTAGTGTGTTTACATTTAAAAAAAAAATGATTTTATTATTTTATTAATGCTATCATACGAGTATCATATGTCATAATTTCCGTTGCAAACATTACGTAGTATTTGTATAGTATATGTTATAAATCATACATGTTCTGGCTTCCGTGTTACTCTAAAGATTACAAAAATTTTTCTCTTCTCTTTCCTTCTTTTCTTGCACACTAATGTTTACTGTAAGATTCTTTCTCAAATTCTCCTTTTCTTATTGAATGAATACTTTAATAAACGAAGATTTCCAACAATTAACAATGTGATTTTGATTGTAATGATTTTATCTGAACTTTCTTGGTCGTACTTGAGTGCGTGTATGTGAATATATATTTGTTTTTATTTGTTTGAATCTTCGACCTGTTATTTAATAGCTGCGAAGACGTTCTTTCAAGCTTCTGCAAAATTGAAATGCTGGAATAGTCGAATCCAGACAAATCCGGCCTTTTTTAGAATACCGTTCTGGTACACATTCTCATGACGGGCAAAAGCTGAGAATATTTTATTGTTTATGTACTCGAGCATAATTACAACTAAAAGAAAATAAAATAAACAAATAAAATAAAACACGGTCACAAATATACAGAATAACAAGAACATTAAAGAGTAAAACTACATTAATAAACAGAGTTAAATGTACACTCTACTCTGGTAAAATGTCTATACTGGCGTTCTTTTAGTTAAATTGAATCCTTCGATTATAATTTAATTTGAGTTACAAACGGTGTTGACGACCTCGTCGTCAACTTGGGTGTTGATATTAATGCTTATTAATATTTATGACAAAGAAATTGAGGAAATCTGATTGAATAAACAAAATTTCTACCATTGAATACTGTATCAGCCTTCAGAACTAGTAGGTACAAATTGACCAAGTATGGTTCAACTTATGCGCATACGAGGCTACTTTTCTGGCTTTTGCACTAAATATGTCCACCAGTTCCAGATAAGCTCTTCGTTTCATCACAAATTATATTTAGTACATACTAGAGAATAAGATACGGATGACATACAGTCGAAACTTGCTCATTAATTTTGACAATGCTTTACTTTACTATAATGCAATGAAACTAGGCTGGGATTATTAAATCATTGATATGTATTTTTATTATTTACTAACATTTTACTAAATTCGTGTGTTTCGAATGCAAATTCGATTTGTTTAATACAGATAATAAAAATATAGCATACAGAGCTTGGAAGTCGTTTTGATGTTTTTTTCTGAAATTACTAGTTAATCGCATCGTCCAAATATAAAATAAAGACAAAGAATCGCAAATATAATTTTTTATTTATTGAGTTAATTTAATAAATAAAATCTTATTTCTCATTTTAAATTTATTCAGTACATAACTAATTCTTTTCTAATATAATACACAAATAGTTTTACTTGTCGTTACTTTCGTTTCTTTATACTGATGACAAATTAAAGAAGTATAAGTTACCAAAGAAACAGTTTTTGTAAAATAAAAACAATTTTACAAGTATTTTTTTATAATGTTTTATAATACTGTAAATACATCAAATTTAT
>QKYT01000665.1:0-17280 GCA_003550305.1 Glomus cerebriforme
CTTTTTGTAATCAAATATTATTCAAAGTGATGAAAAAACTGCCTATTATAAAATTTTCATGTAATTTATTAAAAAAAATAAGATAAAATTTCATATCTGATTTATAAAAAATTATCTCAATTACATATATATATAAAAAAAATCAAAAACTACTTGTTAATTATAATCATGCCACCTATCAGTTCACCACAGTACAACCTAAAAAAAAAAGAAATAAAAATGAACGGCCAACTAAAAAAAATATAGACGCAGATGCATCACATTATATAATTTAAACGTTATTCAAATTTTTTGTTATATAGATAGATTAAAATCATATTTACCAGCAGTATAAATATTAGTATAATTATTAGGAGTATCAGGAACAATTGTTTCTCTCTGACTTTGTGTAATTTCATAAATTAAACCAATATTATTTGTCTCTTCATAAAAATGGTGGGTTCCACTTGATATTTTCCATAGCAATACACAAACACTATGTACTGTACATCGCTCTTCTCATCTAATTTTGTTTGATTTTTGCTGTTGGTTAATATTTTGGGATCAATATAAGGAACCACACCAAATAACTTTGATTATGATTTAGATGCTTCTTCAATCCTTTTTGATAACCAAAGTCCGCCAATTTGATAATATTCTGATGAACCAATACATTACAGGAATGCTATAATAAATATAATAAAATGATTAATAAATTTACAATACTAAATCATTTATACAATTATAATATTTACCAAGTCACGCTGTACAATTTTTCATTATGTAAGCATGATACAGCACAATCTAACTGGTATGCCAAGTTATATTTGTTATCCCAAGTAAGTTTATTGAAATTTCCATCATCTACATATTCCATTACTAATAATTAATGTTTGTTTGATAAAATTTATTTTCTAATAAAAAATAATCATGTATTAGTTTTATAAAAATAAAAAAAATAATAATAATACAAATTGATTGTTATAAAATATTTATTAAATTGAGTTTTTAATAATGAAACTTTTTAAAGACAAACCTTTGTTGTTATAAAAGTTGAATGATTTTTTTGCGAAGGCAAGGTACATAGAATTATTGCAAATATGCATGATTGTACCATAATCATGAGAAATTTTGATACCCCACCCATCTTCACAATAATAAATTAAACATGTCATATTCNTATTCGGTTTACACAAAAATTAGAATTTCTTACTAATGCAATCAATTTAGGAATAACTGGAATAATTTGTNTTGTATAATCTAAATAGCGTCACCAATACAGTTGAATAAAAGTAATAGTATCTTTATTTAATTTTAATTATTGCAGTTTACAATATTTAGTCTTTTCAGTTGAAGAATATTTAGTGGATATCAATTATATCAGCAATCATTGATACTCGTAAAGATATCAGCTAATTTGGTTCATCAATTAATCATGCATAATTTATCAAATGAGTCATTAACAAATTATAGTAATTTTTTTCATGTGAACTAATAGAATGATCGGAATTTTGCGTGATGTGACTTATCATGCTTAGTTTATTATTTATTATTGGTGATTTTGACTCATTTTTATAATCTTAATATTTTTAATTATATAAATATTTCCTTTTTTTCAAATTTCCATATTATTTTTCTAATCATCTTGTGTAGTGTGATATTTCAAGTTGGAGAAAATTAAAATCAAATATCTTTAGAGCTCATTCACCTTTATTTTAAAATCCTAGTTATTATCCTAAGTTTATTTCCTCCAGTTTATTTCCTCCCTATCCTTTTAACACCTANTCTTTAAACTCTCTCTTATCTTNCTTATACTGCATATGAGGTCTTCCTCTATCAGACAAGGAAACCAGTAATACCAGTCAGTTAGTCGGGTATCTTCTATCTGGCGGGTTTGGTATTTTTTTAAATTCCTTTAAACTTCCTCTTCTCTTCCTTATACTGTATATAGAGGNCTTCTTCGTATCAGGCAAGGAAAGACCGGTCAGCTCTGGCTGGTTTGGTTTAGACTAGAATTCCCTCATCATTTCCTTATACATTGTCTTGAATACTTTATTTATGAGCTCACATACCAACACCGCCAACACCCATAAAGATTTGGAGAAAATGAAGATTAAATGATTTTTAAAAGTGATTTTANTAAACCATGGAAGCTATTGTAAAAAAAAAAATCAAAAATGATTTAATTGGAATAATTGTTAATAAGAAAGTAAAGCCATTTATTAAAATTGGATTCTTTTTATGGACATAAAAAAAGCTTCATAACCCAGTCAGCAAACAGATGATAAAAACGGCAATAAGAAGAAATATCAGCAGAAAAATAAGACCAGTAATGGATATTTTACAACAGAACATGGTGAATATTGAAGAATTCACTGTATAAGATGGTTTGACAAAAGAAAAGTTTATCAAATATTTCCTCACCATTGGCAATTGCTCTTTTACCAACCAGTAAATTAAATGGAATTGAAAGAAGAATGTGGAAATGATCAAACAAATAAGCAGAACAAGTCAACTTACAATAAACCATACTGCTTTCATGGATTGAACAAATGTAAAAGAAAATTCAAGATACCTCAAAATTTATCGATTCACTCTATTATTCCTAAATGGAATAATAGAAAATTTTATGACTTAGAGTATATATCGAAGTCTAAAGTGAATCCAAGAAAAATTTGAATTATGAACAAAAAGGAAAAATAATATTAGACAAAGGCAAACAATAAAGTAAGGTTGATGGGTTATAACAATAAAATAAGAATTGATCAATTTAGAAATAGATACATGATAAATCTGAAACAAATAGCTACAGTATTATTTTGGGAAACATATAGTTAAAACATTAATTTTTTAGTTTATTATTTAGTAGAAGATATAATTTCAATATTCAAATCCAATTTTTACAATTTATTTATTTTATTTTTTTATAATTTATGTAATTTTCAAATAATATTAATGAATAAAAGATTATTTAAATATTGAAAATAAGTGATGTGTAAAATGCTTGGACGTACATAAGAAAGCACATGCAAATAATTACTACAGAGATAAAAAAAAAAATTAATGAATTAAACGATTATAATACCTTTTCTCCTACTAAAGTACAGCAAATTGTCCTGTCCCGAACCTCAATCTGTACAAAAGCAGACCATAACATATCTTCAATTTATATTATTTATATTCACAAAAATTCGGTAAAAATCGTAAAAATATTACACACTCGTGTTTGTTTAATGTCAGGAATTCGATTGATGATATTAAATTCAGATGTAAATGATTATAGCAGAGCTAAAAAATCATTAAAATCTTTTAAAGTACTAGTTAATTTTGATCTAATTTTTCAATCTGCTTTTATTTCAATAAGCTCTTATTTAAAATCATGATTAAAATAAATATTTTGGATAAAATTAAAGTTATTAAATTGCAACTGCTTTATTGATCAATGTCAATAATCTGTTTAAATATTTAGAAAGAATAATGATACCACTTAAAACTATAATTAACTATAATTGATAGTATAGAAAGGCACTTGGATAGGTGTACGGTAAACTGATAAAGATGCAAGTAAAAATAATACTAGATCATTTACAAAGGAAATATAAATTGAATGTGCAAGCTTGATAAGGGAACGGAATTAGAACAAGATGGCAAAAGAAAAATAATAGTAGTGATGCAAAACATAGCTTGGATTATTGTGTTATCAATCTTATTCTTATATTCATCATACCTAATACAAATTTTGTAATTCCGTAAAATCGAATGATATTATCATGATAATCTATATGACTATATCTCGTTGAAGAATAATCTAAATTATGTACGTATAATAATTTAAAAAAATTAATAAATATAAAGGTTAAGGAGTATGAAATAAATAATATTTTATAATTTAAAAATCATGAACAATCCCTTTTATAGTGGCAGGGTCAATATTAAAAAAATGATTTCAATGCAAAGCAATTTTCAAGATTGTTCCATTTTGCACGGAATACTTTTCCAAATAAAATAAAATAAAAATAAAATAAAAGTCACCGTTAAAGTGGTACAAGATGTTAAAAATGGGAAAGTTAAAAATGATCGACCAAAAAAGAAAATCGGCTATTTAACCATTTTGTAAAAAAAAAAAAAATTACTACGTTATTCTGCTGTTTATAATTACATGATGCTATCATGAATTAAGCTTCTAAAAATTTCCTCTATCAGCAGTCCAGCAAGTTAGATATATATTACTTTCCAGATTAATGTTGAGATAAAGTTTTTTTATTATATAAAAGACCGTAAACAACGATTTTTAATTACTTTCTAGTTTTAATTACGTCTTTTTTTAAAACATAATCCACAATTACGTTCTGAGAAAGTTAAAATTTTCCAATTTGTATCATTAAAATGTATTAATATCAAACACCTGATAACAGAATAATTTAGTCGTAGATTTATAGTACTATAAACTGTAATAAATGAAACATCCTTACTATTTTTTATTTTATTGAATGTAGTTGTAAAGAAACTTAAATTTATCAAGGAAATATAAGTAATGATTTAGTTCAAAATGAATAATTTTTATGCTAAAAAATTTTATCTCAATAAAAAGCGTTCATCCCAGATTAGAAACCCAACACTTTTAAAATTGGCTGTTACCAGTTTCGCCCTGAATGTTCAGGATATTTAACTTGTTTTCTTTATTCACATATCATTATTATATTAGAGAAGGGTTTCTATTTCTTATATTTACTTTCTTACTATATTTTTTATATTCTATTTCTCTTCATCTTTTTAATTAAAGTGACTAAGTGAGGCTAAAGAAGTTTAATTTTGCATCAAGTATATTCACAAATAGACACATGTTCTCTACACCTAGTACAAGACTAATAATATAATTTGGATCGCAAAATTTATTGATTTAGTGAAAAATATAAGACAAACCCTTTATTTTGAATTTCCAATATGATTAAAGACGGATAGGATTGATGAAAGTATAATTAAAAATGCTATCACAAACATATCTGATATATTTTTATATTTTTGAATTAATATATATTGTGTTTTAATTTTATTTTTAAAATTTTTAAAATAAATTCTAATGTTTACATGTTTTGTTTAATTCTAACTTAAATATCTTTAATATTTCTTTAATTCATACTTCTTCTGCAAGAGTGGATGGAACTTCATATATTCTATACTTTGGCATATTAAAAAAATCAAAAACAGGTAATATAGTTAGTCCAAAAAATCTCAAAATACAAATTATCACATTCACAAAAAAAAAAAAAATAAAAATAAAAAGTTATGAGAAATCCTCAGCATTTTATGGGGATTTATTTTCTTTTCGAGCGAGCAGTGTACCAGGAGGGCCTTATATCATTTAGAGTTTACTTAGAATAAACTCTAATTGAAACTGCGAAAGCAGACAAGTCTCAAGGATCATCTCACACCTCATGAGGGGAAACAATTCACGAGAGAATAATCTTGCAAAGGATGCTGATATTGCGGGCTACGATTGGCGAACTCCACCTGTTAAAGCCAAGCTCATCATAGGAAATCTCTGAATAAGCGCATCCCGAAAAGAAGATACATCCTACGCAATAAAAGNNGGCGCAAAGAGTAGCATCAACTTCGNGAGAAGTCAAATTCCAACCCATATTCAAAGAATATGGAAACTCAATTTTACCCCCGAGAGCTAGGGAAAATATGTTTTAAAAAGTATCTCAGGATACAAACCTGGTTATTTTAGCGATTTTTAAATATGGGAAAAAGAGTATCTGATATGTAATAAAATGTGCAGTTCATTTTGTCGAGTAAAATATAGAGTTTGTTAAAAGGAGAAATAAGTTTATATACAGTATTTATATATTAATCATATTTCTGTGGCATAATAATGAGTCATAGAATTAGGCGCATAATACAAATTATGTCATGTTACATAAAATAATCATATGGTAATCATTTGACGCAGACTTCCTATTTCTCTTCACATAATACTAACCAATTTACACAATTTACATTTATTATAATTTTAATATTTAAATCATGTGACCCAATTCTATTTCGATCATTCTATTTAGTCATAGTTCGATATACAGCGTACATTGGAAATAAAAGTTTACAAGGTTCTAAGATAGATAAATTTTCATGATTTCTTAAACTTGATATGTATTCTAAACTATTTTGGTTACATTTTGGTTATAGAATTTCAAATATTCAAGAGTATACCGTGGCATCAATCGTATTCCATAGTCTAAGAAATTTAATAGTAGGATTTGAATGATTAAATGACTCTAAACTTGTGATTCTGGATGTTGATTTGAATATTTACTATGATAAATCTCATAACTGTAATGAATAAGTTCTATTTCAAGATTCCACAATTACTATGTATCATTCCAGCAACACATCTCAGTCATCTCATGATAAGCACCACGACTAAAACCAAAAAACAATATTTTTGATTTGTTACTTTCATTATAAGCTCGTAAATCTTTTGATTTCAGTCATTTCACTATCAAACTCTTGAGCTAAAGCTTAATTGAGTATATCGAAGTCATTTTTTCCACTCCTGGTCGATTTGATTTTAATAATATGTAACTCAATCTAAAAAATATTGGTTTAAATTATTGAATTATTCCTAGTACCATTACATAATTCAATAATATTTTTAGTTTGCATTGAAATGTAAGTAAAAAAAAAACAAAATTATGTTTGCAAAAATACTGAGTGTAAGAAGAAACTACTAAAAAATTTATGATACAAAAATTTTTTTTCATGCATGATCAGGACCATCATGATGGTTTTTTTCAAATGGAAATATTATAATATTCACGAAAAAAAATCATCCCTTGTTCTCAATTCATGCTCACAAACATTCACTAAAGTACTTCATCATCTATATGGATGACATTCTAAGTTACCCACATAACACGATACATATTGTGCTTAAACGAAACAAAGGGGAAAAAGTCTGATTCTCATGAACTTTTTTTACGGCCAATACAAATTGTTTGGTAGTAGCCGAAGAAAATGATACAGTATGAACTTTATTTCAATAGACGTTTTAAAATTAATGAGAATTTAGATACAAAAAATGAAACCTATTATTTTGAAGATGCCGCATAAATAAATTTAGTGATATAATTTATTCTTTTTCCAAGAAATATGTTTGGTAAAAAACCATTTATTTTTAATTTTGTGAACTCGTGGAAATCAAATTTTACAGTTTAATGGACACAAAAGAAATTTAGGATAAAATATTTATGGGAGATAAGGTACTGTGTTCCTCACAAATTACTACTTTACTATTATGATATACATGCAAATTTTTATAACATTTCTATTTCAAAGCATTTTGCTTCAATTAATTATTGAAACCGAAACCAAGCTGTTGATTCCACATCAATTTTACAAAAGAGCCAATACTTTTAAGCCATGCTGATGGCAGTTAATTAATTAATTTAATTAATACAACAATTATATCTGATCCTCCCATTGGAGGAAATAAGATTATTACTAACTCTGGATCATTAACGACTCCAATTACCCCAAGTTCTATTTTTTTTTATTGGATTTGTCGCCGGTTCTAATAGTACCATATTAGATAGTTACTGGTACATTGCCAGCTGAATTACCATAACATATAATATTGTAGTTATGATTAACATCTTATTAACAATACTATAAGCTCTTATTGGTCTTTAATTATTAGTTTTAGAACAAATACTTTTAAATGTAATATTTATAAATAATTTATACTTCATTTTTTAATTTCGAAAATTTTGTAAATGAGAAAAATTTAATAACTTAAAAGCTACTGTATAAACAAAAATTTCTCTTTTTAAAATAGAAAAGCTGAATTTCAATTTTTAGCTGTTAATAAGCGACAGAATTTTTTAAAAAATTTTCGCATTCTTAATTGATGCGCAGACATGAGTCACGTCCGTGTCACGTGAGTGGAAATTTTATAACACGAAATAGCACGTGATATTTTTTCGTCACCGTCAACGTTTCGAAAAGTTATCATTTATCTGTCACATGGACGTCGCATTTAATTTCCTGGGTAGTCGAAAAACTTTAGCTATGCAACAAAAATTTTTAATAATATTAATAAATTTTATGCATTAATATTTATCTACATGAATTTTTTTACGTGACTTCGCGGTGATGATCATTGGTGTCTTCTATATAAAAAACGGAATGTAAGTTTTTTTTAATCCATGCATGTGTGCCAAATAGGATTTCAATGTAAAAATGGAAACACGATAGGCGGGACATATTCTATTGGTAACACTAACTTTATATATTTCAATTTATCAGACGCGTCAGTCGCTTCATGGTACGGATTATATATGATGACCGAGGATTACATTCGTTACTTAAAAAAAAATTTGTTCCACAAAACATAATTATGATTATCGGTTATGAATCAATTGTTGATGCAATGAAATGGAATAAAAATTTTTTTTAAAAACAGCCATATGAAGCATAAACAATATCGCAAAGTAATGATTGTCATGTCTCAGTTGTCTCATGCAATAAAGGTCAGTGTAAAATATTTTAATAAAGCATAAATATTTAAATTATTTATTTAATGATAAAAAAAAATAAAATAATCCTATAAATCAATATAATTAATAAAATTCATGAAATATAAATAATGTACTGTAAACAAACATTTAACTTAATCTGCTGTAATAAGATAATGCAAAATCCAACTATTGAAAAAGTAGAATTTTATCCTTATCTATAAAATATAAACGAAATTATATTATATATCAGATATTATATTATAGAATTCCTGAATGCAGTATTTTACATATCTTTCAGCCGTTTAGATTTAGTAAATTTGTAAATAGTTGAAATAGTTGGTGCGTCAAAAGATTTAATATTTTTTATTTTATCCTCAATCAGTTCTTGGATATCAGTTGGTGCGTCAAAAGATTTAATTTTTTCTTTTTCATCCTTCTCAATCTTTTCAAACAGTTCTTTGATATTTTTTGCTATTTTATCATCCATATCCATATCTTTTTCTTGTTTATCTTGTATATTTCTCTGGTAATACCCCAAAATTTCTTTGTTATTTTTTTGATATTTGGCCGTATTAGTACTACTTGCACTTTTCAACAATTCCTGGATTAGAATACCTTCCATCTCTTTATAAATTGAAGTTGAATCTATTGAATATCTCTCCGTAAAATCCCAGTCCCCTTTCTTGTAAAGCAGATCGAAAGTTAACATGCCATTAGTATCCCGGTATAATGGAATAACTCTTTTTTTATTTAAAATTAAAAACTTAGAACAATAATCAATAAAATAATCTGCTGTATTTTTTTCATTATCTTTTTTTTTATCATCTTTTAATGCTGAATTGGGAAGTTCAGTAAAGTATTGTGAAAATGTTTCATTTATTAAGTCCAAAAATGGCAAACTGTAAAATTTTGGGTTCGAATTGTGCTGTTTTGAATGTCGTGGTACTTCGTCCCAAGTTATTATATTATTATATTCGGCCATATCTTTCTTCAGTATTGATTTTTTAGTGTTTACGATTTTGCCAATCATCCATCTAAGGCTTTCTTCAGATACTTTTACATCGTGTGAAAAAGTTCCTCCTCCAACATCTATATGTTTTCCTGGAAACCAAATCTCTTCGAGTTTAGTATTTTCACTACTTTTAAATATCCGACAAGGTTCTAAAAGAGATAAATCTTCATGACTACTTAAAGCTTGATATGCATTTTTAACTATTTCGGATACATTTTGATTATAGAATTTCAAATATTCAAATCCTTTTCCAATTGTGTACGTGGGTAAACCGTGAGCACCAACCGTATCCCATACTCCAAGAAATTTAATAGTAGGATGTTTATGACTAAATGAATATTTAAATTTTTGAGACTCCTGTCCTTTCGGATCATGATTTGGATTTCTACTACGATAAATCTCATAAGCGCGATTAATAAGTTCTTCGTTATTATATTTCAATATTCCACAATTGTATATCATTCCAGCAACACATCTTACGATGTAAGCACCACGACTAAAACCAAAAAGCCATATTTTTTTACGTTTAAATTTATTATTTTCATCATTATACTGTTCGACTATCTTGGTGTAGATATATTTGATTTTATCATCTAGTCCATTACCTAAGACTCCAGCTATACCGCTCATCCCCGGTTCATAAATAAAAGTATGGCCCCTTTCTTTTAATAACTCACTCAATCTATAAACATTTGTTTTAATAGTTGAGTTATCCCAAGTACCATCGCATAATGCAATAATATTTTCTTTGATTCTTTCTTCATCTCCCATTGATGAAAATTGAAAATGTAATTGAAAAACAAATTATTTTATTACAAGAAATACTGAATAAAGTATATGTATGTAAAAAATTATCCAACTTGTGATCCGCCATATGATCATCTACATCCTAATTTAGGTGTTTATCAATGACCATATTGTATCACTTGAGTCCGGTTTGTCAAACAATTTCCTTGATATGTACAGTATCATACATAAGAAAACCAATGAATGTTATCTAATCTTTTTTTCCTTTTTTTGTTAAAACATTATATGAATCATATACTCAGAATGACATCCAGAGATAATGATATATTTTATCGGGTAATTTTTCTCTTTATGGGCGTAAATCTAGTGATAATCATTTTATAAATATTATAGATATTATAGAACTTCTGATTAAAGAAATTATTTTCGCAATACAGATCATTTTGCCAAAGAAAAGATTATCTATACTTGCAAAAAAACCTGAAATTAGGATTTCTTTATTGATAATAAAATAAAACTTATTATTTGGCATACAAAATATTTTTTATTTACCCCAAAAAATTTTCGGTAACGTGACCTATGTTTATTTATCACTCCGCGTCACTTCTCCCAGCATTTTTTACGCCTAGTAAAACTTATTGTCACTATTTGAACGGTACCATCACGTGTCAGTGCATAACTCTGGTCAAAAGTCACGTTACCGAAAATTTTTTGGGGTGCTCTTGGAAATTATATCTAAAAAAAACTTGATGACGTCATTCTAAATTGTCTTAAAGTAAAACGAATGTATAATTCATTTTGTATACTTTCAGATTTACGATTTTCGAGTTTTCAATGTTTGAAATTTAGATAGAAATAGAAAGACACAAAGAAACCAATTAAATGATTATATTGCCCCAGCAAAAAAAAAATTATGATTATATATCATGAATTAATTATACTAGCTCGCTGCTTATGTAATCTCAAATGTATAATGCATAAACAATTCGTTGTAAAGTCGAAAATAAGTATTATGACTACACTAAACTAATAAAAAATTCTAAATAACGCAAACCCCCACTTCGAAATTTCGTCTTAAATTCCTAAAATAATATCAACTATTCCATTTCATCTAAAGTTCTGAACTACATTCTTTTTACACTAACATTTAATTACGTGTGTTACATTTGCGCCTGATCTATTCCATATTTTTTTTCGTAATTGTTTATAAATCGGATATGAAACTTTATCTTTTTTAATAAATCACATGAAAAATTTTTAAAATACAGTTTTTTCATTATTTTGAATAATATTTACTTGGCATTGATATCAATATTAGCTATAAATTTCTAATTACAAACAAATAAAAACTTTAAGCCACCTATTGATACCATGTAGGATCTAATTTTCCTGAGATTTTTTTTGTTTATATCACAGATTATTCCTGGAATATTTTTTATGTACACAATTTACTATATTAGTTTAAGCCAACGGGTTACGACTAGGATTAAATTAAATTTTATTTTTGTATTAGGTTTGTTAATTATAATGGTACCGATTATTATAGTATGTTATCTGGAAAGTTTGGTTAAAATTTTTTGTATTTGCTTTATTCAATCAGTGTGAAGGTTCGAATTATAGCTATTGTACATTTGAATTTTTATAGTTGTCATTTTTTTTTTTTGTGTCATGACAGTTGCATCAATTGTCACATGACGTAACAAATGACTTTTGCGTTTTGCCGTATTGATTTTTAGAGACTTTTAGACTTTACATAACCTTTTGATGTGACTCTAAACTTAATATGAATTTTTAATGCAAACTCTGCTTCAATATTTGCCTAATGCCAAAAGAAAACCTTTATTGTTATTATTTGATATATAAACAAATTAAATAATAGAAATTTGCCAGTGTATTTATAAATAAGATGTAATTTTTCAAAACTATGTGTAGTTATGTTAATGATGTACCGTAATATGAGACCGCATCATTATCAAGTGTCTGCACCTCTAATTATAGCAGATTCAATAATTAAATTGACTAACGAAACTATTTCATTATTGTTAAGCTTTAGAATTGATTTGTAATATACATTTTAAACATCTTAAACATATTAAACGAAATTATTCTTTTAATTTTAATAACCTAATTCAGACGAAAATGTTTCAGCGATTTTATTAATATAGTTGGTATTAAAGTTTGGCTATATAACCAAAACTTTTTCTTTCTCTCTATTTCTTATATTCTAAGGTTAGGTATTTAAATTAATAATCACGCAGAACAAATAATTGAAAACCAGAATTTATAAAATTAGGATTTTAAAAAGCCTTTACAAAATTTATCTAAAATATGATGCAAATACAGCGTAAACATATTAATACAGAATTAATTTAACATGATAAAATAAAAATTCATTCTTATCTTTAAAGAATAAAATATAATGGTTTAATATTTATCAAAGAAAAAATATATAAAACGTAATTCTAATACATGATAATATTATTTAACATAATCTTTACATCTTTGATTCCATTATCTATAGTTTTTTTGCACCAATTAGCCGATTTATCAACCTTTTTTATCAATTCCTTTACTAAATTGATAGCCTTCAATTTTACTTTGTGCCAATTTATTTCCACCTTCAGCTGCCTTTAAGTACCATTCAAACGCTTTTTTTTCATTTTTATTAACTCCTTTACCATACTGATAACAATATCCTAAATAATGCTGTCCTTGAGCATATCCTGCAGTAGCTGATTTCACATACCATTCAAATGCTTTTGTCACATTTTTATCAACTCCTTTACCATATTGATAGCAATATCCTAAATTATATTGTCCTTTAATACATCCTGCAACAGCGGATTTCAAATACCATTCAAATGCTTTTTTTCATTTTTATCAACTCCTTTACCATATTGATAGCAATATCCTAAACTAAATTGGCCTTTAGCACATCCCGCAATAGCTGATTTTAAATACCATTCAAATGCTTTTGTTTCGTCTTTACCAATTCCTTTACCAAGTTTATAACAATTTCCTAAATTATTTTGTGCTATTGGATAATTACCTTCAGCTGCTTTTAAGTATCATTCAAATGCTTTTGTTTCATCTTTATCAGTTCCTTTACCATACTGATAGCAATATCCTAAATTATATTGTCCTTCAATACATCCTGCAATAGCAGATTTCAAATACCATTCAAATGCTTTTATTTCATCTTTATAAATTCCTTTACCAAATAGATAACAATTTCCTAAATTGTTTTGTGCTATCGCGTGTTCACCTATAGCTGCTTTTAAGTAATATTCAAATGATTTTGTTTCATTTTTACCAATTCCCTTACCATACTGATAACAATATCCTAAACTAAATTGGCCTTCAGCACATCCAATAATAGCTGATTTAAAATACCATTCAAATGCTTTTGTTTCATCTTTATCAGTTCCTTTACCAAATCGATAACAATTTCCTAAATTATTTTGTGCTATTGCATGGTTACCTTCAGCCGCTTTTAAATACCATTCAAATGCTTTCTTTTCATTTTTATCTGTTCCTATAGCATTTGCATAACAATATCCTAAATTATGTTGTCCTTCAACACATTTCGCATAAGCAGATTTCAAATACCATTCAAATGCTTTTATTTCATCTTTATCTGTTCCTGACTTCCTGTACCATACTGATAACAATATCCTACATTACATTGCCCTTGAGCCCATCCCGCAACAGCTGATTTCAAATACCAACCAAATGCTTTTGTTTCATATTTATTAATTCCCTTACTAAATCGATAATAATTTCCTAAATTATTTTGTGCCATCGAATTATTTTCTATTGCAAGTTTTAATTGATCTCTAAATCCTAACCTTTCAAATTTATCTTGAGTATCTAGATATTCATTTTCAGATTTTAAAAACCATTTAAAGGCTTTTTCATAATTAATTTCTACACCATTTCCACTTTGATAACAAATTNCCAAGTTGTATTGTGCATCTGNATCATCATTTTTAGCNAATTTTACAANCTTTAATAATTCATTTTGTTCATTGTTTTCTTTCTTATTTCGATTATAAATAAAACCTTNTATATCTAAAATTATATCTTTATAATAAAATAATGATAATAAATATTTCCCAATAATAATATTTTCATTTCTTAATAAATCAAAAGTATCTTCATCTTTTATAATTTCATTATTAATAGNAAAATGATATAATTCTTTAGCTTTTTTCTTATCTAAATCACAACCAATACCAAATTGATAAAAAAATCCAATAAGACTTGTAAACCAAAAATTACTTTGTTCATGATTTTTCATTAATTCAAGAATTTTATTTGGATTTTTATTATCATTGATTATAAAATAAAATTTTATCCATTCAATTGAAAATTTTTCAAAATTATTAAAATCATAATTTTTTGATAAAAATATTTTAAAAAATTTTTTAAAAAATTTTCATCATCTTTAGAAATTTTATTATTGATTTCTAATTTCAATTTTTTGATGATGGGTTCATTCAATAAATTAGATGTCATTGTTGTTTTTTAATATTAAAAATAAAAAAAAAAAAACTAAAAAAAAAAAGGAATTTTTTTCAATAATGAATTCGGAATTAAAAATATTCCGGTTATATGCATGAGTACAACATTTGCTGATCAACCGTTGCTGATTAGCCAAATAAGTCTATGGTTGTAACCCAAATAATAAATAATTACACTGCACCAAATAAAGTTAATAAACAATTCGAACGTAGATATTTTAATTTTACTATCAAACTCTTGAGTTAAAGCTCCATCTACTATTTTGAGGTCATTTGTTCCTACTCCCCAATGTTATGAATTCAGATCAATTTATACATGTAGCCGAAACTTCCTAACAGTAAAGTCCGAATCCGAAAGTCCGAATCCTGAAACCGAAACTTGGCCGAAATCCGTAACTCTGGCCGAAAGTCAAAAAACTCTTAATTCCGGCCGGCATTATTGGATTTATGTAACGTTACACTAAAGCAATAAAATTTTGTGTAACACATTTTAAATCTAAAAATTTTCGACTTGAAACTTTGTGTAACATAAATTTATAATGCCGGCCTAAATTAAGAAAAGACCGAAACTAGTTTCGGAAAGGGGGTAAACTGGCCGAAACTCCGAAACCGAAACTCTGCCGAAACTATGGGTGTTTCGGCTACATGTATAGATCAATTTCTATGGGCGCAGGCGTATATTTTATATAAAAGTTTTATACGTGAATTTTAAAAAATCATGTGCCTAAATAAATAAATACTGTATGTACAAAAAGTTTATTATATGGCTTTACATATTAGCATAGTAATCGCTATTTATTATAAATGTTGTATACAATAAAATTATACTGCAATTTTTTTTTAAAAAAAAAATGAAAAAATGTTGTAATACAAATAGAAATAAAATTAGGATAATATAAAGATACATATTATATGAAAGAGAATGAGCTATCAAATAATTCACAATTTCCCATTCCCTCACTTTTATATTAATCCAATGTTTAAACATTTTACTATAACTTGAGCCCATTTTATTCATTTCCTGTTTGTTCATCATTGAGGATTTATTACATGATGATGACTCTTCTTTGGCGTGTTTGAGCGAGGGCACAAAGCAGGGTACCAAGTAAGAGAACGATTATTAAACTTAAAAGATAATTCCATCGCTGCGTCCATGTTATTTGTGTACGATATTCTATTCTTGGTATAATTACTGCATTCCATATATCATTTGTATGTCTGTAATCCGCCATATACTGTACCTTTCCAAAATCAAAGTCTTCTATATTAGAAAATCATTAACTTATTTCGTAATTTTAATTGAATCAAATTTTGCTTGAAAAAACTCTTTCTTCTTCTTCTTCTTTATTATAAATATATTTAATTAAATAATCTTCAGATAAATAAAAATACATAGTATCTTTTTATATTTTCATTGGATAAGGGAACAATTAAAAAGCAATATTGAAATAGTAGGATAATTACTAATTAAATTGTTATCAGTATAAAAATATGTTTCCATTTTCCATATTTCTCTATGTCATAAGCTTTGATAAATCTTGAAAAAGAAGTCATAATTCATTGTTCCATTCTTTAGCATCTTCTATTATTTCAGTCATGATCCCAATTGGTTCAAAAGTAGAAGTTCCAGGGAGACTTGCGAATTGATTTCCTTTGANGACTTTATGTTGAATAAAANTTTTTGCTAAATGGTTGTTNAATATGCGAATCATGTAAAATTATATGACATTTCTGAAAAATATTGTAATATTTTGCAGAATTCCATTTTATNAAAAGTTTTTCTTTACCAATTATTCCAGGAAAAATATTATCATCAAATATTTTACTTTGTCATAATAATCTCCTAAAGTATTAATCTCTTTTAATTCATATGTCATCATTTATTTTTCTGTTTTGGAAGTAATTTAGTATCAAATATACTTAATTCATCATATAATTCAGAATTTGGAAACCTTTCCTTTAATGCCTCAATCATTGCTATTTAATAAAACTTGGAAAATTATCTATAATAATTCCATATGTAGGTTGCGCATCGTTATTTTCAATAAATCTTCAGATATAGCAACAATTGCAGCTTTCGAATGAGGTTTAAAATTAGAGTATGTTACATAATCATATTGAAAGACTTTAATTTCTAGTAATCTTTTGATAGCTGTTGTTAAATTAGCTAAAAACATTGTAGCTATTATTACAAAATCCTCTTTAATAATGGAATCAAGTTCATTCTATGAAGTTAAAACTGAATCTATTATTTTAAAAGTATTTGCTACTACGTTTGATAATGAGAGCTATCTTGTTTTAACAATATTTAATACTTCTCAAATAGGCACATTATTTATATCCTATTTGTCAAAAAAAAAAAAATTTAATATTAAATTAGAAAAAAATAATTAAAAGATTAAAAAAAATTATATAAGCGAAAAAATAATTAAAAAAAAAATAAGTAAAATGTGGCGAAAAAGTAACATTAAAAAAATATGTACGCGAAAAACAAAAAAAAAAA
>QKYT01000666.1:2973-15101 GCA_003550305.1 Glomus cerebriforme
ATGATATCTTTGTGATATACTGCATCAATATTGAGACGATATCATGTTGACATCATCATTAATTTGTGTTTTTTTAAAAAAATTATTGTTATTGCAATGATATCAATACAATATCAATTCGATAATTCTTTAAACAAACGTCTTCATAATATCTTTTTGATATTCTGTGTTAATATTGAGATGATATTATNTTGATATNATAATTATATCATTCTGCACATTGATATCTTTACGATATNAATTTAACATTGTCATTATATCAATTTGGTATCGTTTAAAAATTTAAGGTTTCTGTAAAGTCTACTAATAAGATGTTTGACTTTTTCGAAATCTAAATTAATTATATTTGAAATATGCACACAATGCCTTTGATTTTTTTTGAAAGTAAGTAGTAGTATGATATTTTAAGATGAGTTAGATGTGAACTATTAATTAGTTTTCATCCTCCTTCACATACTATTTTTAAAAATCTTTCCAATTGAGATTTATCCTTTACTTTATTTTTCTTTAGCTCAATGCGTTTTATAAAATAGAAGTACCGCATCTGTATCATAATCAGAAAACAAATAGAGTGGGATAGAGGGATTTATCTATTGCTAAAAAATGTAAAATCTGTTCTAATAGTTCTGGTAAATAAAAGATGATTGATTACATCATAAATATTCTGTTTTATATGTTGTATCTTTAAATGAAAAAAATGCAAAATACAGGCCAAAAAATAAAACTGCTCAGAAGAGCTTAATCCTAAAGGAACTGTTAAAATATAATTTAGAACATAGCAGTTTCTTTAGAAACTAGCTAATATTGAATCAATTTTTACAATCTGAGATTTGAAGGAATTATAATCCTTATTTTTAGGTTAGAATGGTGAAGTCTGAAACCCGAACACTGGACTGATCCCTTTGGGATCATTTGGATCAGATTCAGATTTAGATTCAAGATCAAAGTCTTTTGATTCTGTATTACCTATAGCATAATTCTTTCCCACATCATAACAAACAATCTTATACTTCAATGCAGTTCTGTTAAGCGGATCAAGATTCTAGTAAGTTGCGTTTGGACCATCATGGATTTTGCAAGCATGCTTACCTTCTGTTTTTCTTAATATTTTAGGTGTAATTTTATAAGGCTTCAGTAATTTGCTAAATGCCCTAGTATTGCGCTTTCCATTTTTACTAAAGGTAAAATCAATTAACTTTTAGCCTTTATAGCCTCTTGAATCCAAATAAACAATGTTCTTGTACGTTCTGGATTCTTTTCCATGGAAAAGAATAGGCAAGGCTCTGGATTATTCTTATTTTTTTCTTTATTCTTAACATATCCAATATAATACCAAGAATAATTATTTTTATACCATGCTGGAGGATTGGAATAGTTAACTTCGTAGTGATTAATCTGAAGGCTAGATACTTTAGCTAGCCTCATATATAATATTATTATTACATCTGCAAGATCTTGCATAAAGGGATTTTTATTAGTATTGATGTTCTGAATCCTTTTAAGCCTCTTTTCTAAGGAAAAATGTGATCAAATTTTTAACTTATTATTGGCTAAATTTTGCTTAGTCTGTTCTTTCTGAATTTTGTTAGAAGCTATAGTGATATCTGAATCTTTGACATAAGTATCAATAAATTCAGGAGCAATATCAGCTTTTATTAATTTATTATGAAATAGTGAGAGCCGTGAACAGGCAGAGACAATTTCTTTATTGTCATTACCTTTTGGATTTATTTCATGAGCATAAATATAAATATCCTATTTATCACCAGTTTTAGCACAATAGAGTGCTCTTTCTTTAATGGTAAGCTTTTCCTTTCTCTTATCTGGTATAAGAGTTCCTATTTACTCTTTGCTAAATATATATCTGTTTTCAATATATCTAGCAAAAGCATCTTTAACACACTTGTGAGCCTTTCAATCTGAAAGTGAAGCACTAAGTTCAAAAATATGTTCTCTTAATTGTTCTAAAGTGAAGTTGGCTGACAAATTATACTTTTTTAGGAACTATTCTAAAATCAAAACAAAGTTATTAGTTTTGGACTTTCGGGCCTTTGAAGCAGTTTTTGCAGTAGCCATACCAATAATAACTAGATTGTAATTATTACCTAGTTATATTATGTAGAAAAAATTTAATTTGAAAAATTTCCTCAGAGTTATGCTTCTTCAGAAAGAGAAAATATTAGAGATGGCTCTTGATTAGATTAAAGGAGTAAAAAAAATGATATAGCTTATATTCTAGACTGGCATAATACATTTTTGAATATCTATAATAAAAAATGAAGATAAGTTTAATATATATTAATCTTAAAAACTTTTTCAGAAAGAAATATTATGCCCTTTGATCTCTTTAGTGAATACATATCTGATTTGAAAAACTCTATAGATTCTAATTACCCATCTTGGCTTTGCTTATATAAGAAAAAAAATAGGTCTATCTGTGGAAAAAGATACTTTTGCAAGGATGGGTGTATCAAATACTATAGATTTTTGCCAGAAAAAATATACGCATTCTACTGTAATAGGCTGACTTTTTTTACAATATATACCAAACCCATTTATAAGAAAAATTGGCTAGAGAGTCACAAAAAGAGTGAGTAAGATTTGTAACTTTGACCGAAGGTGCTAAAGTAAAGGCATTTTAAATATTTAAAATAAAAATAAAAGTAAAGTTTTAAAATTATTAATATCAAAATTACCTCATATGGGTTATTTTTCCTACCAATATATTAAGAAAGATGGTTTAATTTGTGAAAAAAGATGCATGAGTGATTTAGGATGCGCTAGATATTATAACGCCCATTTTAAAACAATATACCTTATTTGTAATCTATTCTAATATTAGAATCTGTAGCACGCATAGCAGATTTTATGACTGTACCTGATGTAAAAGTAAAAAAACTAAAACAGAATCTAATATGGTCAAAACTTAGCTGAATAACAATCTGGACTGAAGTATTATTTGTCTTACCCTATAGAATCAAAGAGTTCCTAAATATCATTGTCTATTTTTGACCTATATGGTAAAAGTTCTGGAACACCTTTATCTCTGAAACCAGTATCATTATATAGTTAGCGATTAATTTTGTATGAATATTTTCAAACTTGTTTTTCTCTAGAACCTATTTTTTTTGATTACTTTTAATAGTATAACCACACCAATTGCTAGCAATTGCATTAATTGCTTTTACAACTGATTTAAGGTCTAACTTTTTTTTTGCATGAAACTTAAAATTAAAGAGTAATAAAGATTAATTTCAAATTTCTATAAATTTTTCACAAGATTGCATAAATAATTCTGATGTAATATTATTAGAAAGAATATGCTTGTCATCAATACCAGTAAAGCCTAGTATTTGAAAAGTTCTTGTATAACTTTCCAATGATTTGCTGAATAAGATTTACGCAAGTCTTCTGCCACTGATTTTTCTAGATTCTCTTCAACTTTATAGTAGACAATTTCCTATTATATATTTTTCTCAGCTTTCAATTCCTTCATTGCATTCTTCTCATTATGATCTTGCCTTTAAAAATAAGTCAATTATAAGAAATGCTTTCAAGCTTCAAATGAACTAAAATTTTTAACAAATTTTCTATTGCAAATATTATTCCAATTCTTGATATTTATGTCTTTGCAATAAAGATTTTACATATAAAAATGTTTAAGTACTATAGTATCTGCAATAGAACATTTTTAGTCAAATTTAAGAACTTCAGATTCTTCAGAATCAAGATTCTGAAAAGTAACAACTGCATTAAAATCTGTCTTCTTGATAACTAATACTTCAGTCCTAATCTTATTGCAAACTTTTTTATAGCACCCTATAACTTCTCAGCTTTAATCTATTTTTATAAGTTGAAAAGAGGTGCCAGTATTGGCTATAAGACTGCAAAGCTTCTTAATAAAATATCTTGCAGAAAGGTATTTCTAATGCTTAACTTCAATAAATATTATTATGGCTGGAAATTCATCAATTTTATAAGAAATGACATTGCTATCCCATTTGCAATGTCCTTTTATTGCTGTAGGCAAATTATTAAGTCAAGTACTTTCAAGTTCTGCTTGAATATTTTCATGACCTGGTGGATGAAAAAGTTCATTAGAATTTTTCTAATAGAATAAGAAAATAATATAATAAGGAGAATCACAAATTCAGTAAAGCATTTGCACAAGAGCTTTAACATGAACTGGAGTGGCAATATTTGTAATGGCTATAATTATATTAAAGTAGTCTATAATCTCAAAAGATATACCTGCTTCTACTGTATTTGTATAAGCTACACAGTTAAGCTTACTCCAAGCAATATTAATATCAGAAAAGTCTTTTTGTTTCTATTTTCCATCCATATCTCTATAGTATGCATAAGCTCTAACAGGTAAATTATCAGACTTAGACAACTTAGGTGCTTTTTCTACTAATACTCTAGCTATCACTGCTCTGGTAAATATAAATGCCATATGTTTACCCTACTTCAAAAGGTCATATCCTATTCACATAGCTTCTACTTCACTATTCAGATCATAAATAAATTTAACCATCTCACCTATATGAGGCTGATACTTATTATCGATTACATGAATATTTTCACCATAATAAATTTGGAGAAAAGTTAAAAAGTTAGTGTTGAGATATTTGCAAAGATATCCATGGTCAAAACATGTCTTGCAATTCTTAAAACATCATGCATTGCATTTTCAGATTTCTATGTATTTATACCACTAGATATTTAGCGCATAATGGCATTAGCTTCATTAAGAATAGCTACAAATAGATGGGCTGTGAATTTAATATGAAAGAGACTCTTAACCTGTACTATGATAATATTCCACTTATTTATAGATAAATCTTCTTGCATATTTTGGTAGTTGCAAATTCAAAAGCCAGATGCTTTTAAATCATTAAGTTTGGATTTTGATTCATTGCTAAAAAACTTTCAGTAAGAGATCCAGATATAGCATAGTAAAGAAGAAATATCATATAATCTTTCTTAATGCAGTAGTTTTTCATGTTCTGAAAGGAGAACGAATAAGTATTGTTATTTTCTTAATACCTAAGAAATCAGGATATACTTCTGGAGCATCCTTTAATTTTTTTACATTAATCATCATTTCTGATAATCCTATAAGAGAAGGTGGATTTGATATAGTATCACTTATTCTTTTAACTATTTCTCTCTTAGGTTTTGCAGAAATTTCAGTTACTTTTCCAAATACTAATCCCTTATGATTTGGTTTATAATTTTTCTGCTGATAATATTTGAATATAAAACAGCCATTACTTCAAAGAAAGCTATATAACTGATTTTTTTCATGTTTTATATTGCAAATGGAATATACTTTTAATGACTGAGCTTAAAAGTGAATAAATCTCTTTTTAATATCGCTAACCTCAAGCCATCCATATTTTGCAATAACCAAACCAGCTTCTACACTTAAGACAGTTTTATCTTCAATGAGTTAGAATTTCTTTTTTTCTGGCTTTTTAAAGAAAAAGGTTCAGGGCCAGATTTCAGAATAATTGGATTTAGGCTGAACTAGATAATTTTTTAGCTTGCAATATTCTTTTTTAATTAAAGAAATCACAGATCTTTTAATTCTATTTTCCTTTGCCAATTCAAAAAGACAAAGACTGAAGCGAGATTTATAAAGGTTAAGATTGAGTATAGATTTTCAACACTATTAGCGACTTTTTTCACAAAACCTTTAAGATCTCTATAATTAATAAAATGGGTATAAGGATAAATGATATATTAATTACATTTATTAGCATTAGAAGAATTAGCTAAAGCAAAAGCATCTAATATTATAAAATAATTTAAATTAGAGTTTATAATATCGGTACAAGCAATTAAGATTTTAGATAATAAATCTTTGCGAGAAATTTTATATCCATCTAAGAAAGGGAGTTTAGGATAGAGATATGCTCTGGTGAAATCTATTCAATCCATCATTCATTTTTGAATGGATTGAATAATCCAGATTAAGGAATGAATAGATTTCGGATAATCCAGATAGATCTGTTAGATAATACCAGATTGATCAGATATTACACAGATGATTAGATTGACCGGATTGATTAGATAATTTGGTCAAATCCAGTAATTTTTTTTATTTTTTTTGTTTTTTGGAGTTTTTTTTTATTTTAATACACAAGAACGTTTATTAATGTTTTTTTTTNTTCTTTTTTGTAGGAATGAACACTTCGGCTTGGCTCCTGGAGGTAAATGGGGTAAAAAAAGGGTAATAAAGTATTTTTTTATTAAACTTTAATACAAGAACGTTACCAACATTCTTTTTTTTTCTTTTTTTTAGGAATGAACACTTCAGCTTGACTTCTGGAGGTAATTGAAGAGGAGGTGGTTATTAAACTTTAATATAAGAACGTTACTAATGTTCTTTTTTTTTCTTTTTTGTGGGAATGAACACTTCAGCTCAACTCCTGAAGGTAAATAGGGTAAATAGGGTAAAAGAGGAGGTGTTTCTTTTTATTTTATTATATAAAAACGTTTATTAACATTCATTTTTTTTCTTTTTTTGTAGGAATGAACTCTTTGGCTCAGCTCCTGAAGATAAATGGGTAAATTGGGTAAAAGGGAAGGTGTTTCTTTTTTATTTTATTATACAAGAACGTTTATTAACATTTATTTTTTTTTCTTTTTTGTAGGAACGAACTCTTTAGCTCAATTCCTAAAGGTAAATAGGGTAAATGAAGTAAATGGGGAGGTGTTTCTTTTTTATTTTATTATATAAAAACATTTATTAATGTTTATTTTTTTTCTTTTTTATAGGAACGAACTCTTCGGCTTAGTTCCTGAAGGTAAATGAGGTATATGGGGTAAATGAGGTAAAAGGGAAGATGTTTATTTTTTATTTTATTATACAAGAATGTTTATTAACATTCAATTTTTTTCTTTTTTTTAGGAATGAATTTTTCGGCTTAGCTCCTGAAGGTAAATGGAGTAAATGGGGTGAATGGAGAGGTGTTTCTTTTTTATTTTATTATATAAGAATGTTTATTAAAGTTCATTTTTTTTTCTTTTTTATAGGAACGAACTCTTCGGCTCAGCTTCTGAAGGTAAATGAGGTATATGGGGTAAATGGGTAAAAGGGGAGGTGTTTATTTTTTATTTTATTATACAAGAATATTTATTAATGTTCATTTTTTTTCTTTTTTTGTAGGAACGAACTCTTCGGNTCAGCTCCTGAAGGTAAATTGGGTAAATGGGGTAAAAGGAAAGGTATTTCTTTTTTATTTTATTATACAAGAATGTTTATTAACGTTCATTTTTTTTCTTTTTTTGTAGGAATGAACTCTTTAGCTCAGCTTCTAAAGGTAAATGGGGTAAATGGGATAAATAGGAAGGTGTTTCTTTTTTATTTTATTATATAAGAATATTACTAACATTCTTTTTTTTTCTTTTTGTAGAAGTGACTCTTCACCCACCTTCAATTACAGTATGTAAAAAATCTGGTGAATCCAATGAATCTGGTGATATAAATGAATCATTGGATTGACCAGATATCCATTGAACTATCTGGTCAATCTGGTGGTATGAATGGATCAATCCGAATCTGATCAATTTTCAGATGGATGACCAGATATCTGAATTGACCAGATTTCAGAGCATATCTCTAGTTTAGGATTCATAGGATCAGGCTTTTACCTCATATCAATATTCAAAACTAAGCAAAATGGCAAATTCCCATCAATGCATTCATAAGTATCTAATAATCCATAAACTTTGAATGGATGATCAACTACTATAAAATCCTTTCCAGATACTCAGATAATATATTTTGAATAGATCTTTTCAGGATGATAAGCATCTAGAAAAGAGATATCATTTTTATTATTAGACAAGTATTTGAAATATACATAATCATTATAGCTAGACTTATAATCAAGGTCCGTTAAACCAGAGAAGAGCCTAATTGCTTTATTTATTACGCCTAGCAAGGTCCAGAATTTTTTTGCACAAGTAGTATAATAGTATATTCAAGAAACTAGTATAAAATCACATAGAAATTTGCAAAGTTTAAAATAAAAATTTTATATAATTTTGGACAAATACGCTTGCTGACAAAACACTAGGTCAGTGGTAGTACCCAAAAGTAATCGATGCAATAATAACCCAAAGTAATCATACATAGGAATACCCAAAATAGCAACTATATGAGAAAGAATTCTAGGAAGGCTCAGGTAAAAACTAGGGTATAAATTTGGTAGTACCCAAAGGTAGAATAATATATAGGAAAGAAAATAAAAAATTATGCTTTTGCGTACTACCGCCGATAGGTAGGAAAGAGAATTATTTCAATATCTGGTAATGATAATAGTCCATATTTAGATATTCAGTTTTATTTATCTAAATATCCACTTTCAGCTTTTTATTTGCAATCCAATTCATGTTGGATAACTGGCAGTTGGTATAAAACAGCTCATATTGGAAAAAATAAATTAAATAAATTTATGCAAAATATTGGTTGTAAAACTCATATTGATATTTCTATTAAGTTACTTTCTAATCATTCTGAACACAAAACTGCTACACAAATTTTACAAGATCAAGAAGTTTCTAAATAAGCTATTATACAACTTACTGGTTATAAGAGTATTCAAGGAGTTTAGGTTTATAAAAAAATTAATGAAAACCAACAACTTAATACTTTAAATACATTGATTGATATTATGGATAACAAATTATCTTCTAAATAAAATAATAATAATAATAATATTAATAATAATATTAATAATAATCATTTAATATCAAAAAAAATCCCTTTAGAAAATTTCTTCAAATTTAATTTTTAATAATTGTAACTTTTTAAATATTTCTTTTTATATCCAAAAATAATATTTTAAGGTACTATATTTTTAATAATTATTATGTTCAATATTATATTTTTATTATAATAATTTTTAATACATAAATTAATCTTATCATGTAATTGGTCAATTTACCGTAAAAAATATCAATAAATTTTATGATATGATTGGTCAATTTACTGTGAAAAATATCAGTAAAAAAAGCCACAGCAATTGATTAGAAACCGTGGTATAAATAGTAAAAATATTTGTCATCCCTCTCTACTTTCATTTTTCATTAAGTGTTCTGGGGACAGAGAGAGGGAATCATATTTGTCACGCATTATTTGTCATACTCTTAATTCCTAACGTCACATTTAATGCCGTAATGCCGGCCAAAAAGTCACGTGGGTGAAAATTTTATGGCGATGGTACGTGAAACTATCACGTGATAAAATGGATTAATGAATCAAATTGATAGTAATGCCACGACTTCAATGTTGAAAAATTAAGAGCATCTATAATGGCAGAGTAATGAGAGAGGATCATATCATCGTCAATTCAACCAAAGCCCATTTTAGGAGAGAAGCCAAGAAACCATCAAAGTAAAATTAAGTGTATCATTATAAGATAGAGGATGAGATATAACTTCACTTAAAGATGTAAGATCATGTATAGGTTAAGCGTATGGCATAATTTGACAATAGAGTAGAAACAGAAACCTTGATGTCTACAAGTAAAATATCAGGGTAGACATATTTTGAGGTAGAGTTAATCATGATGCCATGAGAAGTCATAGATCTGATAATAAACTTGGAATTAAGCAAGGGACGAATTACAGTAATTTAATTTCTTCATAAAAAGCAAACATCTTATTACAATTGCGTTTTACACTTTTACTATAAAAGTCAAAATAAAGGTAAAATTATTTCAAAATAAAGCAATATGAATATACAGTATGTCATAGAGCCTTTATAAATTCTAACTTTCGATCTATTCATTACAAGAAACAAATAACAGCAAATTCAGCGATAAAGTACAATCATATGCACGACATCATCATAACCAAAAATCAATACTGTTTGGCTTGTTACTAACATTTCTCAAGGTTTATCCTACGATTGGATGTACTAATCAAATTAATTTACGAATTCTTAATTAGAAAGGTACTTCGCAATTGGAATTTTTTCTATGGCACCAAAGATGGTTTTCATATTCATATCAGCTCCCCATTTATACTGTATATTGATGAATCAATTCATGGAGAAATAAAAATTTGCTATCAAATTTTGCATCAATAGTAACTAAATCTTAGTTAATTACATACCAAATGCGACGCAGGTACAGTTTTTATCATTATTGATACTGTAGACCGAAGCTTGTTTCCAGCTTTTGTAATAATAATCATTGCTCTTTAAAAAAATCTTGGAGTATGGAATGGAATTAAATTATGCAAATCTGATTTGGATAGTGAAAAATACAAATGACTTTGGATTGCATAATTTATAAAATGATTCAAAAATTCCACGAAATTCGAAGAATTTTTAAAATCAACATTTTATTATATTGTCATTCACCAATAACAAGTAGAAGGGACGATGTCACAATTAAACGATTTAAACTTCAATTAATAAGATTGTTTAGTCAAATGGATTAAAGAAAGTACGAATGCAAAGAATTGAACTCAAAAAATCATCATTTCAACACAACCATTCGGTATTGAATTTTTTTAATAACCTACTACCCCACTAAGTACTTAAAAATCGCTAATTAATAATTTATTTAATAAACTTATATATGATTATACATTTAAACAAAATTTAATAACAAGGGATCCAAGTATAAAAAAAAAAGGTAAAAAAAAAAAAAAAGTAATCTAATTATTTAAAATCACAATTAAGCAATTAATTCGAACTAGTTATTAGGGTNGAATTATTGAATTAATTTGATATAAAGAATCAAAAGATTTCAATTCNCTCACCTTCCGAGTTCAATTTGGTTATTTCTAATTATTAAAAAGTATACTGGCCCGACATTAATAAAACTTTAAACGATTCTCACGTTTAAATATTTGTTAATATCAATGGTAGAATGAAGTTTTTTAAATTTTTTGTTATGGGAGTACTGGACTCGGAAGAAATTGGATTTTTTTTTCTATTATTTTGTTTTACTCTGATGTTATATCTGATTTGTTATTCTAATTTGATAAAAAAAAAAAAGATTTATATGAAAGAATTTATTGAATTTATTTCAAATTAATTTGATATAATTTTTCAGTTCCTTTTTATTATTATTATTATTATTAAATAAATAATAAATATTGTATTAAGTCTAATAATAAATACATTATAATTTTTATAATTTAGCAGCAATCAAATATTCACTNATTTGTTTTGAACAAACTTTTCTAAAATCTTGTTCAGTTATTCCTTTTGATTCAACAGCAGGATTATAACCAAATCTTTCTTTCCAACCTTCTTTATCATCATGTTTATTTGGTAATTCAGCTTGTTTATAAAGAGATACAACAACAGCACCACCNAGTCCAATATTATGTTGTAATGCATATTTAATATTGGATACTTGTCTATTTGTACACCATCCTCTTAACTGCCAGACCTATTTTTGTCAAAGTCAAATTAAATATTAATCATAAATCTTTTTAGAGAAAAAAAAAAAAATTTTTTTTTAATATATTGTTACGCATACCAATTCGGCACATTGAGCTAATCCAGTTGCACCAAGANGATGACCTTTAGAAATCAAACCACCTGAAGGATTTATCACATATTTACCACCATATGTAANATCATTTGAATCAACCAACTTGTGAGCTTGTCCGGGTTTACAAAGTCCAAGAGCATCATAAGTGATTAACTTTTTTTTAAAAAAAAAAAAAAAATGATTAATATGATTTTTTTAATTTTGTACCGTACTTTATTACTTACTTCATTAGCACTAAAACAATCATGTAATTCAACAACTTGAATNTCATCAGCAGTAATACCAGCTTTTTCATAAACTCATTTAGCGGCTTTTCTAGTCATATCAGCACCGGCTAATTCAATAGAACTTCTTAATTCTAATAAATTAGGAGAATCTGTTGCTAATTCTTGAGCAACAATTTCGATAGCTTGATTTTGTAAATTATTTTCTATAACGAATTTTTCTGATGCTACTTTTGATCCAAACGGTACACCATATATAACAGCCGCTGATCCATCTGATGTTGGACAACATTGAAGTTTTGTAAGTGGACCAAAAACTTGAGGTGATGATTTTATTTGTTCTAATGAATAAACATCTTTATATTGAGAATATGGA
>QKYT01000666.1:47849-60103 GCA_003550305.1 Glomus cerebriforme
GCATCTATGTGATCCATCAGAAATTAATATAACGTAATGATCTTTAGTTCCACATGATATCACAATTCGCCATATTTTCACAATTTCGGACTTTGTGATTGTTGTTGAAATATCACTAAGCAAGATTTTTGCAATTTTGTAATGATTTTCACGTACACCCTCATTGTAATCATCTTCACTATGAGCCTTAATAAAGTAATAAGTAGGTTAGCAATGAACACAAAACTTTACTTAAAATAAATGTAAACAGACGCAAACCTTAATAACCATTTCCCATTGCATAATTTCAAGTATAAATGCATCATAATAAAAATATTCTTGCATTTGCTTACAAACTGGAATAATCATTGGTACCATAAGGTAATTCAAAACAACTTTTTCAATGGATGTAAAGTATTTTTTGGTTATATTTTCCAGTTCAACACTTGGATTCTAATATAATTTGCTTCATTATTAAGTAACTGCTGAATTTCCTTTACAAGTGTTAAAAGAGTTGAATTTGAGTTAACACTATCATGAATTTTTTTATTTAAACTTTCTACATGTTGAGTACTATTTGCACCTGCAGTAAATTGGACATTAATATAACAAACAGCCCATTTAGCTTTTAGTAGATCCAATTGTCTATTAAGATAACTAGATATAGAAGAATATTTTTCTTTCAAATTTTTCCATCGGACTTCAAAAATTGTGGGAGTTAAGGTATTTCTGTATTGAAAAAAATCTTTTCGAAATTCATTAAATACTTTTGAAGTAAGTTTACTATGTAAGTTTTTTTAAGATTTAAATCAATATGAAATAAACACAGACAATGAGCAGAACTAGGATATATTAGTGATATTGTGTTACTCATTGCAGGGTCAGAATCCGTGAATACTACTCATAGTACCAAATTTCCAGTAGATTTGTTAATCATCTCTAATGCCCATACAAAACTTTCTTCAGTTTTATCTTCAAGAAGAACTGTTGCTACTAGGCGAGTTCGATTACAATTATCTATTGCTGCAAAAAAACAAGTAACCATATTGTATTTATTTGTTCGGGAAGTTGTATCAAAAAATATAATATCATGGTATCTTGTCTATAAGTGCTGCTGTTCTGGTAATATCCAAATTAAGCCACATAAGCGGCATTCTGGTTCATCAAATTTTGCTTCAACAAACCATCACAAATCATCAGCTTTTTAAGTATATAAATAATGAAGCATGTCAGATGCATCATATTCTTGCCAAATTACTAAACTTTTTTTTGCTATTTGAATAGCATTATACAGGTTTTTTTGGTTAATATTTTTTCCTGGAAATTGTCCATTTAAAAGATTTTTAATATTTCGTGCACCTGTTGTGCTATGAGATACACAAAAATTAATAAATTAAATCATCTTTTTGTTTAGTTTACGATGTTTAGCCATAGTTGTTGATGGAGATAGAATTATTTGATGATTATGTTGGTCAATAACAGTTGTAAATGATATATTTGAATTAGATTTTGAAAAATTTCCATTAACATGCTATTGACAATTAGTATATTTAGACTGTCTATTACATTGATTTTCTGGATTAATAACTTTTTTTGGCTGATATTTGCCTGCACAACAACCTCCCAAGTAATTTTTCACATTGATTCCATTTTCAATTAATGTTTCTGTTCGTTTATGCCTAATACTAAACCCCTTTATTAGCGAATATTCTGTTAAAAATTTTTCTGCATCTGGCCAAGTTTGAAATAATTGTCCAACATATAATTTCAGCTCCATCTCTTCATCTGAATTGTCAATTTCAATATGTGTCTCCTAAAAATGAAATGATAACTTTTAAAAATGTAATATATATACTAGATATGTTTAAAACTTAAAAGTAATCAAATACAACTCAAATACAGAAATTTTAAATTAAAAAACAGAAAGTGAGGAAAATCTTTACTAATATATTTACCTCATTTATTCGTTCAATTTCTAAATCTATATGTTTTACTAACTCATTTTCTTTTTCATATATCAAAATATTTGAAGAATCATCTGAAGAAGGACTTATATATTCTTCTCTGTAATTATTAGGTAAGCTTGATCTCATTCTCTTATTGTTATTAGACATGTTTAATATTACTAAAATAAAACATGTGAAACAGAACTTTTTTGTACAAAAACACAAAGAATAAAAAATACGAAAATTTATATAACGTGTTTTATTTCAAAGAAATGGTAATACAAAAACATAACTTAATCATGTGTAAATTATTATGCATAAAATTAACCAATAAACAATTAGTAACACATTACCGGGAGGGGGGAGGAAATTTCCTCCCGATTAAACTTAGTAATTCCCATTTTAATAAAATAAAAAAAAATATGAGAATAAAAATGTTCATTATCAATTTGTATATTAAACTCGTAAAATTAATTAGCAAAGAAAACTTTCTTGACAAAAAAAAAATAAGAAGTTATTTCATTTTTTTTTTGCACAAGTTTTAAACGTGGATTGTGTTAATTCTTGGTTAATTCTCCAAAATTTCTTGTGTTTTTTCTGAGGTTTCTTCTGAAATTTCTGTTATAGATGCTGTTTCACTAATCTGATAATCTTATTAGGTTGAAAATTTCTTTTAATTTCGTATCTTTCTGAAGTAGATGTGGATTGTCGTTCCTGTGTTTTTTGATGAATAGCTTGTGCTATTGAACTATTTGTAGATAACCAAGGTATCTTTTCTTTAGTAGATTTTGTTGAGGCAACAGTTGTTTGATTTTGTGTAAAACTAAAATTATGTAATTCTACATAAAGTTGATTTTCTAGAGAAGTTAAGTTGCCTAACGTTTTACTGTAGGAACTTGATTTCTTAAGTGTCTCAGTTGGTTTATCTTTTGTTAAATAATCAGATATAGTACATAAGTACATTCCAACTTAATACCAGCTTCTGTAACATTTGGAGAATCTGAGGATTATTTATTTACAACAAGTAATAAAATACAACAAATAAATTTTACCATTGTTNCATATTAATTTTATTCTTTAAAACTGACAATAAAAGAATTTTGACAAGTCGTTGTGTTGCACTTAATTGCTAAATTAAAATTTAAACTCTTAATTCTGTTGTTAAGAAATATACATATTTTATCATTTTGAAAAATTGCTATATGTCACTGAAGTGAACATCATCACAACAGCATTAGAGTAGGATTTTGGGCAGAGTTTCAATTACATTCTGCCAAAATTCCATGGATAAATATACTGTATATTGTGGTGACATTTAACAAATATTTTATAGATTAAATTTATCTAAATATGTAAGAAAACATTTGTCAAAAAAAAACTGTGTTATTTTTATTTTATTTTATTTTATTTTGACCGGATTTAATTTCAAACAGGCAGTTTTATTTGATAATATTATACAGTGTTAGAGAATGAATAACTCAAGAACCAAATACTAAAGATAGTATGAGTTATCCATTAGATTCTGGTCAAACCAATTCACAAAATTTAAAAAATTACTTTATTTATTAAAAAAATATATTCTTTAATACATTTAAAATAAAAATAAATCTATTATTACTACTCTATTGTTATATTTTTTCTTGTTTTATTTCTATTATTATTGTTTATTTTATTTTTATAATTCCTTTCTATTTCTGCCATCTTATTACATCTTTTATTTCCAACTTTTTCCCACAATTAAGTGACTGGCATACCAATATACCTTTCTTTGTTCGTATGTATTTTTTTTCTTTCAATCTTGTTCCTTCTTCAGTTTGACTTTGTCTTTATTTTGGATTTCTTCTTTATCTATTATTATTGGCAACCCATTTCTTTTATTATTCTTTTAGAGTCCAATTTGTTATATTTCTTGTTGTCCTTTTAATCATTCACTAGATAGCAAATATTTTCTTTTGCATAATAATCCTTTTAACGTCTTTTTCTTTCATTTTCTTCCATTACACTTTCTCTTACTGGATCTTCTCTGCTATCTCAAGCTTATCTTCTATTATTTCTTTGTTGTATTATTTCTTTACCCATATTTATCTATTATTTTTTNNTNNNANNNNTTTTANTTGTTTTTAAGTTTTTAATTTCACAATTCAAATGCTGAAATGGGTTAATTAACTTAAATGTTTCTTCTAATAGTGAAGGATCAGAACGTCTCCAAGATCAGATTATCTCAGCAATTCTGCGCCATTTTTCAATACTCGAGATATCCATTCTCTGAAAGTAATATTTCGCCCAGCTATCTTTCATTTGTGTTTCTTATTTTATCTTGAAGTGGTACTACTTTTTTCTTTTATCTTCTTGCTGTCTCCCCATCATGATCTTCAATATTGCTTATAAACATAAATACAAGGAAATGAAAAAGGGAATTCTAATCTAAACCAAACCGCAGATAGGATATATTCAACTATCTGACCAGTCTTTCCTTGCCTGATACGAAGAAGACTTCTATATACAGTATAAGGAAGAGAAGAGGAAGTTTAAAGGAATTTAAAAAGAAATCAAACCAGCCAGATATGAGATCCTGAGATGCTCGATTACCCGGCTGGACCTTCCTTGCCTGATACGAGGAAGACCTCTATATACAGTATAAGGAAAGATGAAAGAAAAAGTTTAAAGGAGTAGTTTATTTTTAAGAGGTTATAGAGAAAAAAGAAATTATAAAGAGAAGAGAGTTTAAAGGAAAAATTCAGTAAATCTAGTTTTTAAATTTAGAGAAAAAAAAAATTTTTAAAAAATGGTAGTAAGTATTTATAATTTTTTTTTTTACATTTTGTAAAATTTACAAAGAATGTGTCATGAGAACTTATTATGTATTTTTATTATTAATTATGCAATATACTATTTATTTTTAATCATGAGCTAATGGGCTAGCCAAAAAGTATAATGTACATATGAGTCACAATCCATATTTTTTACACGTTGCATATTAGAATATAATTTATTGTTTTTTTTTGAAATTTATGTTTCAAGTTTAATTATAAACCCCACAAATGTATAGTAGAATCAATTTATAGAAACATGAATAATAATTATAAGAATGAGTCAAAATTAATAATTATGTCATGCGAATTTTACATATTTAGAATTTTAATAAATTGAAAAAAATATCCTCCAAGAGGATGAGATGAATAATAAAATATATAATTTAATATGGGAATTGCTAAACGTCGCCTGGGCGATCATCGCCTGGGTTTTTTTTTCAAATATGTATAGGCTGATTTTTAAATTTAGGAAACCAAGTAAAAATAAAACCATAAAGAGAAACGAAATATAAGATAGAAAGAATAAAAAAAAAATAAATAAAAAATAAAAAACATACCTTTATTAATTGTAGAACCGAAAGAACTAAAAGATCTAAAAAAAATGAAATATGAAACAGAAACAATAAAAACAAATAATAAAAAAATAATAAAAAAGAGTAAGAAACGAAACGTGAAGTGAAAAACAACTAAACCTATTGCAGAACCGGAACTAAAATTAATGAAATAGAGTTAGTAAGAAATAAAAAAGGAAACGAACCTATAATGAAAACAAGATTCGATGATATACAAATAAACATGACGCGATCATGTGGCCAATCAAAAATATTAAATCTNCCACGTGATCAAAGACCCAGGTGACAATCGCCCAGGCGATGTTTAGCAATTTCCAAATTTTATTTAGATATTTTTAAATTAATCTAAATTTTTATATTTATTTATGTATTTTTAATTTTTAAAATAATCAAATGAACAATTAATAATTGCGAAAAAACATTTATAATAATTAAAATATTGTTTTCAGTCGGATAATTTAAAAGAAAAAGAAACATCAAGCTTAAAAATAAATATTCGGTGAGCTTTTTTTATTGTACTTGAAAATTATAATTCAAAAATAAATAGATAACTAGTGGTGACAAAAATTGATTTTTTAAAGATATATATATATATGTACTATGCTTGACAGCATCATTCTTCATTCTAATCATTCTAATCAAAATTTATATAAGTGTTTTATAGCCACTTTGCATTATATAAATACTGTATATAAAGGAATTTAATAAGCAAACTGATATTGAATTGATACATTTTCTAAGTTTAAATACGTTTGTTTATCTAATTTATTTCTTAAGTTTGCTATTGTCTCGTTATCTACTTTTTCTTTGACAATTGTTTTATCCAATAATTCTTCATATTCAAGTTCAAGTGTAATTAAGCAAATTTCAAGTTCATCTTTCTTTTTTATCAAATGTTTATTTTCATATTGTAATTCATTAATTGTTCGTTCAAGTTGTAAATTTAAATTTTTCGCATCAGACAATTCACATTGTATGTCTTTCATTATAAGTGGTGTACTATTATCATCAAAAATTGGTTCATTAAGTAATGTGTCCTGAATTTGTTCAGCTCGGTTTTCTTGCTTTTTTTGCTCTTTTTCACTTTTCTTCTGAGAAAATTTGAGTGTATTTTTAAATGATTCTAATTCAGCAGATAGTTTTAAATTATCCTCACGCAAATTGTTTATTGTAACGGCATCTTCTTTATTTTCATAGATAGATTTTTCTAGTTGCAATCTAAGTTCATTAAGCTTAGATTCCATCTGCTTATTTTCTTTTATAATTTTATCTTCTTGCAACTTATAAAAGTCAAGTTTTTCTTTCATTTCATTTAATAAATTTTCTTGATTTACTATTATCGACTCTTTTTTAACAATTTGATCTGTAAGTTTGTTTTCTTGTATTAAGTATAATTCTTTATCTTTCTTCAAAGTTGATTCAGAAATATCTGATTGACTAGATTTTTTTGTAGAATTAAATGAAGGTTGGTTTGAAGTTAAAATAGCATTGTTAATAATAGCCCATTTTTCTTTCGGAACTGTATCGCCAGTACGCCAAATACTAACTTCATCCTCAAGGGCTGAAATATATTGTTGGGAATAAACAGCTTCATTTTTAGCTTTTTCAAGAAGTGCTTTAAGTTCGGTTAAATTAAGTTCAGTATTAATTCTAACTTGATTCTTAATACTCTTGACTCTCATACCAAATCTAAGTGTACTTAATGTTTCAGCTTCATTGAAGGATGATGGAGAACAATTTATAATCAAAGTAGTTTTGGAATTACCACCAAGGGATTCTTGAAGAATTCTAGTAAGTTTACTATCACGATATGGAATATATGTTGACTTTTCATCTGTCAAAGCATTAATTACTATACTCAACGCTAATAAGGATTTGTTAATCTTTTTTGCTTCTTTCAGAGTTTGACCAGATGCATCAGTTTTATCAATCTTTTCAAAACCTGCTAAATCAACAAGTGATAATTTACCACTCTTTATACTACCATCATTAAGATTCTTTTGATTCACAGTAATAATGAAAATTGAATGTGATCGTGAACTTTCAGCATTCATATTTGTATATGCTATTTTACGAGAATTACTACCATATTTCATTATTTCATACACTTTTTGCACAGAATTAACATATACTTCTGAAAGGCCTTTAACATATACACCCTTATTCTTTTCTTCGTGAATAAAAAGATTGTCATTTTGAGGATTAAGTAAATCACGAATCTTTTCCATATATATTTCCAAATAAGAGACTTTTACAGTATATTCTATTGTGGACGGAGAGGAAATAATTTTGTGAAATATTTGTTCTACAATACGGGGAATAAGACCTTTGAATTCTTCATTATCTATATCTCCCATCATAGTATATGTTTTACCAGAACCTGTTTGACCATAGGCAAATACAGTTCCATTATAACCTTCAATAACATCATCAACAATTGGTTTTATGGATTTATCAAAAAAGAATTTTTGCTGTGTTTCTGGTGGAAAGATCCGATCAAACGTGAAATTTTCTTGAAATTCTTTACCTTTCATATAACATGAATTATTATTAAAATAATTTATAGTTAAAGAATCATTTTCTTTTTTTTCATGAGAATTCTGTGGCCGAAAACGACATACTACTCTAATATTGTTTTTATTATTAGAATCCATTATAGTTATCTTTTATAGGATATGGATATAAGAGAGTCTATATAATGTAATATTTAAGAAAAGGACTTTTTTATTATAATATTTCATTTTATTTTTATATATAAATTTTTATGTTACAAATGATGAGTCATTATATCATTTGGAATGATGGAATGATCAAATGATAAGAAATGTTGAATAAACTATCCTCTTATTGAGTTTAATATTTTTGACGATCATAGTTTCTAAAAAAAGTTAGCAGTTCTTATATCAACAATGACAACTTTGAAAATTTGATGTATCAACATCGATCTTGATAAAAATTTATGTTAATATTTATAATAACATGTTTTAGGTGATAAATCGAAATTTGGATTGGTATTTATGATATGGCCAGCACCATAATCAATAACTTTATCAGTTATGTGTGTCAACATTTATAATTTTAGTTGCTATAGTTTCACAAATATATTGTTATTAATATGATCATTTCAGAATTTATATACCAGTTATCCAAAAAATCTGTCTTTATATGATGAGATTCTAAAAAGCGTTGGGGTATAAATGGCATTAGTATTAACACATCGGAGAACATGAAACTTTGATGGTAATGGGAAATAATTATTACCATCAACCCAATGCATTAATCAATATCCATCATGAATTCATGATATTACAAGTAAATTGTTTTTTTTTTGACCTATTGCCGTAGTAAATATTGTTAACATTACTGCTTTTTGTATGCTCAAAGGATCATCTGAGAAGACCTCGTCTATAATATTAAGAACACATTCATTAAAGAATCAATCTGCGATCTTTGAAATGCCATAAAGGAACGTAATACTTCCATGAAGCGGTGGATATATTTGATAAGAATGTTAAATATTCTTTTCTTTCATCAACACAATTTCAAGTCAAATTTTAAGCCAGAATAAGTACTCATTCTGTTACTATTCTGTTTGCTTATACATATATACATTGATCATGTTTTATTTACTGCACTGTTAGTCGTCATTAACTCCACTTGTTCATTATCAGGCAAAACCTGTTGAAAAAGAAGTTTTCAATTCTGTTGAGTGGGATAGGAAACCATTAGAAAAGTGGCAAAAACCACAATTTCTCTATATACTATTTAATTTTATCAATGGTATTTTTATCAATGGTATTCGTCAGCTGCATCCATCATTATTGGTCTCCGTGATTTCTTTGCACACATAATAATAACATTTGAACTTTTCTAGCATTTAGCACAACAGTAGTACAAATAAAATCTGGTGTTTCATCAGATTCAAAACCATTTAGCTCTCTCGAAGAAGATTAGCAACTTGTCATAGCCATTCATATCAATGAATATTGGGAAATTTTCTCACAAACCAATGGAAGGGAGGGCTGGCCTAAAAAGGTCTTTTCAAAGAAATTATGTACACCCTTGAGACTTTGATGATAACGACAAATAACCTATTTTAAAGTCGTTCAACACAATTACTTTTAGGAATCAGTTTAATATTATAATCAATTGGTCAAACTAAATCAATTGAAATAGCCAAAACATTTTTAATGTGGAAACTAAGAATATGTGACAGAATAATAAAAAACTCAAATCAAATCCTATGTAAAGTCTTTTCCCACCTCCAAAATTAAATGATCTCAGATACTTTAGTCAAATTTGTCATACTATTTTTAACATTAAGGAACCTTACATTTTTATGTCATATCTCATGCACTTGTGCCTTTATTTTATTAATCTCATGGCGCAGCTGATTATTATCCTTAATTCGTTCCTCATGTTCCCTAGTCAGATTTTGCATAAATCGGCCAAAGGTTTCTTTATTATATTTAAGCAATTGCTTTTGCATGACAATAAGCTCATATCTAACCCGGTCATTTTTTTTTTGTCTTATGATCACATGTAACATTATCTGTCCGAGTTCCATTGTCTGTAACATATGCAATTGGCAATGAAAAGGGTAGCGGACATTCAGGCCAACTTTGGGGTCGTTGTTTTTCTGATCCATAGTTTTGCGACTCCGGTCTAATGAATTCTGGTAAATCTCTAATGTATGGCGCAAATAATCCTCTATCCATTTATTTTTCTCTGAAATCTGCTCTGGAGAAATAGGTTTGTGGGAATGGTGCAAGAGCCTTTGATAAGACCATAATCGATTCTTCCCGATATAAAGCTTAGCTATTCTATTTCGAGAAAAAAGCTAATTTTGTAAAATAAAAAAAAACTAATTCTGTTAAAAATAATCTAATATGCTTGATGTCAGTTATTTTGCGCGCAAAATTTTGCATGCAAAAAATTTATATATTCTCGACACAGTAGTTAGCGATGACAATTTATTAAGTTGTAATCACGAAGTTATATGGCTTGAAGCGCAATAAAATGGTTACTCGTACTGCGGGAGATCAATATCACATGATCTATCTTTGTTACTGCTAGGAAGGGTGGATAGGGTTAGGGTTAGAGATTCCTATTATTAATGTTTTCTCGATTATAACATCATTATTACATCATTAGATTTATTTTACTGATTCACTTCATTTTTTTTACTGATTCACTTCATTTTTTTTTCTGATTCATTTCATTTTTTTTTACTGATTCACGACATTTTTTTTTTACTGATTCATTACATTTTGTAATTTCGTGTAATTATAGATTTCTTTCTATAAAGAGGTATTTAACTCTCGATTTCGCGTTTACTTAACTTTTTACTTTCTTATTGAAAGAACTAACGTTTTTTTCTTTATCGACATTTTTATGGTTCCCAGGAAAAAGAAGTAGCACGTGACGTCCAAACAACCGATTGCCACTAACCTGATTTTGCACCAATAGTAGTTTTTCTGCTTGGTTGGACATCCCTCCCAAAAAATGGATGAGACAACTTGTGAAAGATTTCCTAAGACCGTTGAAGTAATTTAGATAAATCGTTTAAGAGAACAGCATATTTTATGCAGTACTTTACCAACCAAGAAAGTCAATGGAGTAAGGGAAGTGACAGCCCAGAGAAGGCTAGTTACTTGTGGTCCCTTCCCGCCAATTCCTGTGAATACGAGCTCAGACGCACTTTGTCTATTGTGGAGTTTCTACATGAAGCTCCTATCAGGAAAACGACGCTCGAGAATATCTTACACGGAATCTGGTAGTTTTAACATGAAGATGGAAACAAGCAAATACCGTCCACGTTCAATAAACATTACATGCAAGATACAAGACAACAAAATCAAGAGATTTATGGCTGGAGCCTCGATTCGCTTAACACCAGCAAAACCGCCAGTACTAACGGCATCGATGTTGACCGAAATGCAAAAGAAGGTTGCAGAATCGAGGGTGAAAAATATGAGGATATTCAAAGTGAACACTGCCCTAACCGAACAAGAATTAGAGGATTGCAAGTGGTCCTGGGGCAATTGCTCCGAGTCAGTACCGTGGGAAGCTCTACAAGAACTAAATGGGAATCATGTCGATTTGTATACCCGCAGTTTCACGTTAGAAACGATGGAAGTCATGAACCAATGTACAATGTGCCAGAAGGTGGCGGACTCTATGAATCTTGCAGGAATTGCAACAGTTCACCAATGGTGATCGAAGTGATTGCAAACGAACATGAACGTAATCTTTTTGCATCCTATGTTAATCATGGGACCTACAAAGCATCAAATCTTAGTAGTATTAAACCGGGATCAAATCTTGACATTTATGTTAATGCAGTTCAAGAGTATGGCTTTACCCACATTATACTAGTTGGAGAACGTGAACATGGAATAACCTTTTTAGATTGTTATTGTCGCGTTTTTGAATTAGATATGATGACTGGCGTATTGTGGCCACTCGGAGATACTTTAAAAGAGGCAGCAACGACGCCATGGACTGGCGAAGTAGCATGGAATGTTGATGAAGTTGGGACTGTTTTTGAAGTCGAGTATTGTATGTATGCAAGTCTTGATAGTTTTTACCATAATTTATGTAACTTTTTTCTCTCTTCCAGATGGAACTGTTAGTGGAAATCAAGAAGATCAAAAATATGGTGTACCGTTTGGATCAAAAGTGCCAAAATTTGAAAATCCGATTTTTTGAAATTTTGATTTTTGAAAATCTCCTTATAAGGAGATTCTCCTTAAAAGGAAAATCGCCTTTTATGGTAATGTAACGTTACACAAATTCCTTATTAGGAAGTTTGTGTAATAGAAATTTCCATTTTTGGTAATTTGTGTAACGTAGATCGTTTCCATAAAAGGAAAATTCCCTTATAAGGCGATTTTCAAAATCAAAAATTCGAATTTTCAAAATTTCAAAAAATTATTACCATA
>QKYT01000667.1:31972-63593 GCA_003550305.1 Glomus cerebriforme
TGAGTAGGTAATAAAACATGTAATATATAGTTTTTTTTTTTTTTTTTTTTTTTTTTTTTTTTACAAATAACATTCCATTACCTCTTGTTCTTTGAAAATTATGGAAGAATTTTGCTTATCCACTTTCTTTGCAAATATTGACATAATGATATGTGTTGGAGTTTGATACCTGTTATTAATATATAGTTAATAAATAGGATCAATGGATATTTTCTTAATTTTATTTATCTAATAACAATGGATGTACCAATCGTGTCTACATTGTACAATTTCTTCATTCGACTATCAAATAAAATAATAAATATTTAATACGTATTCAAATAACAGATTAAAACAATTCAAACATTTTTGATTCTTACATCTTCCTCACCAGAACCAACAAACAAATGTTTTCCTTTTTTACACCCTTTTATCTTTAAAAATTCTTCAAATTCCAGCACTTTTCTAGAACAGCAACTCCAACCTAATTTTAAGATATTTACTATTTTAAAAATATACTTTAGACGTGGTTAAAAATTATTTTGCATTCTTACCTTTACTGCCTTCATGAAAGACTGGAGTTCCAGAATGATAAATGCATTCAGCATCTGGTCCTTCACCTCGACTCGTTGTATCATCCACATATTTTTTGTCACATGATGATCTCTTACATGTTGTGCCTGGAGATACGGGAATGCTCAAATCATCCTCTTCTGGCTCTTTCTCGACTAGCGCAGGTTCAGTTACGGTTTTAGGTGTTGTTTGAGTATATGAAATCTTTGGGCTGGAGTCATATATCTCAACACCATTTTCAACACGTGTGGCAACCTTCGAAGCGGGTGTAAGATTTTCGATTTCTGAGGTGGTGGTAGCATTCTCAGGAGGTTTTGTTACTTGATCTGTATGCCGTCTAATATTTATAAGTCAAAACATATGGTTAAAAAAATTTGGAATCAAAAAAAAATTCGATTCGGGATCTCGCTTCAAACTTATAGATACCCTCGAGTACATCCGGCAATTGTAAGGAATTCATCGAATGTTGTAACACGACGCTGACAACATTGCCAACCTTTTAATCCTATAATGTAAAAGATATACAATTAGACACATATTCATTTAAATATTATTTATAAAAAAATAAAATGTTACCTTCATGAAAAATTGGTGGTAATGGATGATAAAGACAGGCCTGATCATTGTTTTCCTTCTCATCATATGATTTTTCGCAACCTTTATGAACACAGATTGGCATTTTATTTATATTTAATGGTTAAAAAAACCTATTTGTATAAGCGATAATTTTAAGTCGGATAGTCCTTTATTTATAAACTGTAAATTCCACGTGAGTTTAATGAATTGTTGAAAGTGATTGGATTTGAAATTTGTTCTAGCAAATTCGAGCCCATACATGCATATCAGATATCTGATATATATCACGAGTGTGCACACAGCATAGACGCAAAAGGCTAATCTTTGTTATCATCCTAAAGAATTTTAACTTAAAAGTGTCAAATTTATTCCTTTTTCCCAATTCAAGCTGACTTTTTTTTAGCTTCTTACTACCATTTTTACTGCGCATACATTGTTAAACAAAAAATATGGGTCAACATAACTCCCGTTCTATTAACTATAATAAAAGACGTCGCTCGCCCACTAAAGTTAAAGACTTGAAGATTTCTGAAAAGAATGAAAAAAATAATACTAACGTTGGAGTACAATATTTGATTGATAGCTGTGAATGTCATGATGATGATTCAAGCGCAACATTGAAAACAGAATATCTTGACAAATTTTCGTATGTATAAAAAGTTGACTTTCAATGTTACTAATGATAACGTTGAATCATATTTTTTATTGGATTTTTTTTTTCTCTTGAATCAGTGATAACCTTAATACTGATCCAAAAAATCGATTAGCATTGAATGCTATTTCTGGTGAAGATATGACCAAAATTCTATTGAATCGTGAGGTAGTTAAAATAAAATAATAATTTGATATCGTGATTTCATTTTCTGATCATGTGGTATTTTTGTTACTATTAGACCACTATAAATGATATTCATGTATATTCCGAACAAATTGAATTGGAAGGCAAAGCCACTAACCAAAAATCTTCTGGACGTTGTTGGTTATTTGCTGCCACTAATGTTTTGCGTTTAATTATTATGAAAAAGTAAGGTTGCATTATTCGCTTAGGTTGATTCTCGTTATTTTATATTAATTCCATTTTATTGTTTTAGATATAAGTTAGAGGATTTCGAATTATCTCAACCCTTCTTATTCTTTTATGATAAATTGGAAAAGGCTAATTGTAAGAATTATATATTATTCTGAAATATGATACCCATAACTTATTTGGATTTCTGAAATTAGAAATCATTTATTTTTAATAGGGTTTCTTGAAAGTATGATTGAACTAGCCAATGAGGATATCGATTCTCGTTTAATTCAATATTTAATTCAAGCACCAGTCAATGATGGAGGCCAATGGGATATGGTACGTTATGCGAATGCGTTTTAATTGTTTTTTTTTCAATGAGCTAATTTTACAAATTCTACTATAGGTCATTAATCTTTTGGAAAAATATGGTGTTGTCCCCAAATCTGTAAGTTATTTATTGACCGTGAGTAAATAAATTATAAGATAAACAATTAAACATTAATAAAAATTTTTTTATTTGTAGGTTTTCCCTGAGAGTTATAATTCTTCCAATTCTGGTAACCTTAACTGGTTAGTCACGACTAAATTACGTGAATTTGCGTTTCAATTACGTGAATTACATATTTCTGGCAAAGATCAACATGCTTTGAGACATGCAAAAATTAATATGATGGAAGAAATTTACAGAATCATCGCTATTTCGCTCGGCGAACCACCCAAACAATTTGATTGGACATTTAGAGATGTAAATGGCAAATATCATAATTATAAAGGTTTGACTCCAAAGAAATTTTATCAAAATTTTATTGGATATAATGTAAATTTTTTTTTTTTTTTTGCTTGCGAATAATTCCTTAATAAGTTTTAATCGAGTTTAACGTACTTAATTTTTTTATTATAGGCAACTGAGACATTGTCACTTGTAAACGATCCTCGTAATCCATATTTACGTCTTTATACTGTTCAATACCTTGGTAACATTCAAGGAGGTTTTCCAATTCGTTATGTGAATATTCCAATTGATGTTATGAAGCAACTTTCAATTAATACATTACGTTCTGGGAAGCCAGTATGGTTCGGGTCAGATGTTGGAAAAGGAGCCAATTCGAATTTAGGAATTTTGGATAATAACATTATCAATTACGAATTAGGTTTTAATGTTAAATTTGAATTGACCAAGGCACAAAGATTACAATATGGACAAAGTTTAATGACCCATGCCATGGTTTTAACTGGTAAGTGAAAACAAATTTATTATAATTATAACGCGTGATTTATCTTAACATAATATTTTATATATTTTTATCAGGTGTTCATCTTGAAAATGATAAACCTATTCGTTGGAGAGTTGAAAATTCTTGGGGAGATTCTCGTGGAGACAAAGGTTATTTCGTGATGTCTGATGATTGGTTTAGTGACTGGGTTTATCAAATAGTTTTGGAAAATAATGATACACCTGAAGAGTTAGTTGATGTATTAAATCAAAAACCGATAGAATTACCTGCTTGGGATCCTATGGGTTCTCTTGCTATATAATTTAATGTATTTAACTTAATTTTGTACTTTATTATATTTATATTATTATAAAGAGAATTTGCCTATTTAATATATTATTGATCTTGTCTTCAAGGCTCGCCGATAAATTTTACTATAGTACAAAAAAATCTCTGTAATAATTGTATTGCATACTGCGGTACATCGGCTATGGTTTTTCTGTCGCACAGACATGTATAATCATCCTGTTATGAATTTTTCCGAAATGCGTTGTTTGTGCAACACAGACTGTTGTACTGCATGATTTGATGATACATATCAGGATCCAGAAAGAGAATACCAGAACCAGATGGAATAGCGATAATATTCCAGTGCGAGACTGTGGAAATGAAAACGTGCCAAAATGTGGTTATAATCTCTGACAAATTTATCTAAAATCCTGATAATGACGATAGTAATGATGATGATTCTTAAACAGATTAACAACAGAAAAGCATCATTTAAGAGGATAGATGAACGCATAGGCGGTGGACTGGCGATGGGATTTTTGTAAAAACTTTCTCTGGTAATATCATAGTCAAGCTGTGGCCTGAAAAATTATAAGGAAAGGAAATATTTTGAAACAAAATATATATTCAACTTTGAAGAAATGACAAGGTACGAGTACTCTTCCTTTATAATTATAGTTATTAACTTTTTATATTGCATTATTAATATTATATTATCAATTCCACGATTATTATATGAAGGTTATGTCTATGATGGGTATCTTTACACATTGACATTATAATTGATTAAATATGCTTTTCATATTGATCCGGAAAACCTTACAGTCGATAAAAAAGAGAACAATTGTGAAGCTGATTTAGACTGTGGCATTTTGCGTAAAGATATTGCTCAAAAAAATATCTTTTTGAGCTTTTATTGATTTTGACAGGGCCCCTGAATACACTGATAGAAACCTCATTGTACGGACCTGATGATTTAGTACTGAGGTTCCGCAGGTCTTATTGTACGGATATGAAAAGTTGGCTAAAGTTTGGAGTACGGATTTAACTAACAATTGTTGTACAGATTTACAATAAAAATTGCCTCCGCGTACAAATTTACAATAAAATCTTACCTCCGCGTACAGAATTAAGGGGTTCATCGTACAAAAATCTATATCAAGAATGTATGATATACTTTTTATATCTTATCGTTAATTATTATGCATTTAAAGAATATTCATTTCGTTTTTTTAGTCCTTTGGGTAAGTTTGAAACTGGAAGTCAAAATACTTCAAATTTTTTAGGATAATATGTTATGCTGATGGCAATTCAGTTACAATTATATAATAAGTCAGTAGAGGAAATTGCTAACATAGAGTTGGGAGTTTTGGAGGCTGAATCATTAATGAAAGCAAAGAAAATCCAAATGATTCAGAATAGTATTAAATTTAATTAGTATTTCTAAAAAATTTTTTTTTGTAAAGTTTCTCGTACAGAAATTGAGTTTTCTAAAGGTTTGACGTACAGAAATGCAAATATTAATAAAGGTGACTTGAAGTTTAACGTACAGAATTGTAAAATTGGGTTGTACGGAAATGACCTTTGTCCGCGGAAGGTTCACTAATAAAAGTGTGGCGTATTCCAGGGCCCTATTTTGACCTAAGTGAGGCCGAATCATGAAATTGTACAAGGAGGAAAAGATGCTAAAAAAAATTACCCGAATTTGACTATCTGAATTTCATGAGATTGCTGTATGTGTTATTTAGTAAAATAAAAAAATCATGTGACCGCTAAATTTGGTATGACGTCAAATTAAAATAAAATTTTTTGGCTATCACACAATGAAAAACATTTCATCAAGTATTGCTTGGTCTATATGTACCACCATGTTACAAATGAAGGGATGTAATATAAAAAACCTTATTTTTTTTCTGGAATATTATAGCAACTCTTTCTACATGAAACCCAAAATAACATTTTGCAAAAATATTTGAACGAAGATGGTATATTCAATTTATTGTTATGTGCTATAGAAAATTCTTCTTGATTAGTTACAATTATGTTAACCGAAATTATCTTAATTATATTAAAAAGACTTCTCTGAATTCTTTGCCAATTCCTATCAAGATAGACAACATAAATGACCAGAATGTCAGTCAAATTTATATTTAAAGAAAAATTTATTTTTTAAATTTTCAAAATGTAACAAAATTATTTAAAATTTTCATTAAATATTTTCTTTTTAGATTGATGAGATTTTACAACGCTTAAAGCAATTAACTCGGGATGAGAAATACAGAATATATGGTATTTGGTCCTGTCAATCACGTGAATGCTCGCATGAGTGGGAAAGCTTATATACCCCAGGAAGGTTCAGAGATTATTTGGATAAAACGGAGCGTCATTCTTTTAGAAGGAAGTGTTGGTCGTGTGGTAACAAAGTGCAATTTTCAAGTATCCAATTGTACGAGCAACAGACAATTATCAAAGAATCAAATGTATATAAAATTGGTTTACAAAAAATATTTTTTTGTTTTTTTTTTCAAAATTTCTTTATATCGATTTAACATTTATTATCATAGATTACTCAAATTGTCCGTCAACTGAAATCAACCAGTAACAATAATTACTTGGTATACGGCCATTGGGTATGTCGAAATTGGAAATGTCGACACAATCCCAAATGTCAAGATAAATCGAAGTGTCGAGACAAATGGCAATATCAACATAGATGGCAATGCCAACACAATCCCCGATGTAAGAAAGGAGAACAATGTAGAAAAAGGATGTGTAAATGTCATGTCAAATATGGTCGACGGCGTCAGGATCAACAAAATCGAGCATACAATTCTAAACAACGTCCACTTGAACATGAACGACATTGTCAAAGTAAATGGATAAAACAAAATGAATGGAAATGTAAACATAATCCAGAATGCAAAACCGAACGGGAATGTCAACGGGAATGGAAATGTCAACATGAATGGCAAAATGAATATACTCAAGAAAAAATCAAAGGGTATCAAAAAAATGATTCTAGACAACAGTGTGAGGAATGTAAAGAAATGAGCACGATCTCAAGTTTCCGTCTATATACGCAACAGCCAAAAGATACAAATGTAGGTTAAATTTATTTTTCTTTTCAAGATACAATAAAATTTCTTTGTTCAATTAAAATATCCTTAATAGGAAACCCCTACCATCGAGATTATCTGCCATTTAGAATGGAACAATCATTACAGAGTATTTGGCAAATGGAATTGTTGTGGTTGTACTGAATCTTGGCCAAGCTCTTTTACTTGGATATCACTCCGAAAGTTTGTGGATAAAATTTCTGGAGAGAGTCTAAACCAGGTTGATTATTACATGCAGAATTGTAAGGTATGCCAGAGTTCGGAGAACAAACTATTGGAATATACACCTTTAAAACAAGGTGAAAGTAAAAAACCTCACACACGGGGTTCATGTATACGATGTCTTTATTATGATACTTGTCGTGATACTCAAATTTAGGTAATACTTTTTCTTCTTATCAAAGATATTCGTTGAGTTTAAATTTCACTTGTCCTATCTTTAAATATTTTCCAAAAATCAAACATATAAATTATTATTCTTGTTTATTTATCTGTTATATATTTATTTTTTTGATATAATTATTATAAATATATAAATATACATATAGTTATTAAAATATATTACATTTATTTTTAACCTTGTATTAAATATATACCAATTACTAATTCTATCCGTATCCTGATATACAAATATATACAAATATTAAGAATCAATTTTACCATATCAAACATAGAAGAATGACACTTTAGAGAATGCCTTCATAATTCTCGAGTTCTCGAGTGTTTGAAATAAATTGGCCATATCTTAACAAGGAAGGATACATTTAACAAATCATGTTTTTATGTTAAAAGAGTCTAATCATCACTATTAAGATTGTAAGATAGCCGATTGGTGTTAAAAATATAACTTACATAATATATATAATTAAGCATTTATTAAAACCATAATGTTTTTATATCCTAACTGGTTCCAAAAATAAATCTATGTTTTGTGACAGGTAATAAATTATAAATGTATCTTATTGAACACTAATTTAAATAAAAAGAAAATTAAAAATTATAAAATTATAAAATAATAAAAATCGTATGATACGCGTAAAATCCATGTGCACAATGCATTTTATTAAAAAAAAATTTTTTTTTTTTTGTGTACATATCTTTTTAATTTTTCTGCATATAATTGCATGTATTTCCCGATCAAAGATTATCCAAATACCAAATATTTATTTTAAATACCAATCGTCAATTCGGCATGGATTTACTTGACTTTACACGTGGAAAAAGTTATAAAACTTTAATTTATTTAAGTAATTACAAATTATGTACCAATCAATACTTTGATTAAAATAAATATATGTTTTATGTTGTTCAAAAGAAAATTATAATAAATTATTCAATAGTTTAATATTAGTGTTATGCATTGAAAATAAATATAACGTTCACGTGATTGATTTATGTGTTTTAGTGATGCCAAACTACCTACAGTTATATTCGTTAAAATAGGATAAATCGCACTTTGAGTTACAAAGAAATCGAAGCCAATTATTTAGTTGCAGAATCAAATACAAATGATAATCAACTGCTTAAAAATCAATAGTTCTTTAAACAACTCTAACAAAAGTAGTCATTTCAGCTAGATCATACCAATAAACAACCAATTTATCATTCGAAACAATTATAACTAAATAATAAAAATAAAAATAAATAATAATTTTTAATAATTTTTATAAATCAAATAATAAAAACAATAATAATACCTTCAGAATCGATTTCATCGGGATTTCTAAAACCTTCATAAGCAACTTTAGTTTTAGCACGATAAGAGATTTTGCCAGTCCATTCTTTTTCGTCACAAATTCTAACTTGATCTTTTAAATTACATTTCCAACTAATTTCACCACGAGGTACATTAATATCGCCGGTAATTTTTGTAGCGGAAAGATATCCACTAATTTCATATTCTTTTAATAATAAAAATTCTACCCCATGATCTCCTGTATAAACTTATTAAAGTAAGAATTAAAAATTTTTAAAAAATATATATAAATTATATTATAAAAAATTTTATTTAATTTTAATTAATGTACATACCATAATCTCCAACCCAAATTCCATCAAATCTTTTATTCTCATTTTGTTTATCTTTCAAAGTCCAAAATTTATAAAATTTTTCATTTCCAAATGAAAAACAATTATATTGTTCAATAATATTTTCATTTCTTTCTTCAGCCATTTCTTCTTCTTGTTTCCATAATTCACTTTCATGATGTTTTTCAAATGAAGCTTCTCTGATTATAAATTCCTCATCTCCTTTAACTTCATCGTATAACATATTGTTATTTATAACTCTGGATTTATGTTGATTATGATCATATTGTATACAAAATAATATTTGATATTTAAGTTCTGGTTCGGTATAAACCAATCTTATTAATGGATCTTTTGACCAAGGATAGTTATTTAATGATTTATTCGTTGCTATTAATTTCCATGCTATTATACTTGATTTATATGGATCAAATTTTAAATGTATTAAAGAACCGCTTGTAGATTTATTTCCTGCCCAATATCCAATTAACCAGCCATATTTGTATAATATTCCTGTATACTTTAAAAAAAAAAAAAAAATAAAATAAAATAAAAATTACGAAATTAAACGATGATTATTATTATAATAAAAAAACATTTACCATGGTATAAAAATTAGGAAAATTTCCAAGTTTATCAATTCCAAATTCTTCTTTACATAAATTTAACCAAAAAGAATCAAATTTACAAAATTCGTAAAAGAATTTACATGTTTTTGATAAATTTGATAAAGATTTTGAATTTAATATTGATAATATTTCTAGAAGAATTTCTCTTGGTATGTTAATAACATTATATTTATTTTCATCCATATTTTTTTTTGTTTAAAAAAAAATCAGAAGTTTCAGAAAAACAGTTTATGTAATATTTTTTATTTATAATATAAAATTAGTGAAAAATGATCGTACCAAAATAGATCATCGATAAATCACCTTATTATTTTTTATGACGTAATTATTGTGTTTGTATGATGCTGCGCCGCGAGATAATTTCTTTCTTTTTTTATTTCATTTTAAATACAAAAAAAAAAATATGTATATAAAAAAAATGATGATAATGTCAAACACTCAAAAAATATATTTATTTATACTAAAAAAAAAAACAACATTTTAATCTAATTATCAGGGTTATTTAAACCATAATATTGAGCAGGATCAATGGTATAGACAGTTTGCTGTTGGTTTGGTGGAGGTGGTGGCTGAGACGGTGGTGGAGGTGGTGGACGCGGTAGAGTACTTTGTCTTTGTTGTTGTTGTTGTTGTTGATAATATTGACCAGGATTAGCCGGACCGAAAGGATCAGAAGATGAATTATATTGAATTTCTTGGAACTCTTGGTACTCTTGGAACGGTGGTGATGATGATTCAAATTGTGGTGGATATCTGCTTACTGCTAATGGACGTGGTGGTACATAAGGTGCGCCAAATTGTTGTGGTGGTGGTTGTGAAATATTAGTAGGGCGAGGAGGAATAGGAGGTTGTTGTTGTTGTTGTTGTTGTTGTTGTTGTTGTAATAGTAGTTGTTGCTGTTGTTGTTGTTGTAATATTTCATTATCATATGGATTATATGTTGTATTTTGTGTTGGATTATATGTTGGAGGAGGGGATAATGGAGATCTAGATCTTTCTCCATAAGGATCAATATTAAAAGAATTAACAGAATTATATTTATATGATAAATCCTTTTTTGATGAACCTCTAATAATTGAAGCACCACCATGTTCACTACTTGTTCTTTCTCTTATAGTTTCATCATTTTGTTGAAAATCTTGCGATACAACTTCGTTAGTTGAATGATCATCTCGATTATATGTATTTGATCTGCTTAATAAATTAGCATTATTATTATCTAAAGTTGTTACTGATGCACTCATATTACTTAAATGATTAATTCTACCATTTCCACCATTTTCAACATTTAATTTTGGATCATAAGGTTGCATCGCAACTTCAAATTGTTTTTGATATTTATTTCTTCTATATAACATGAATATAATTAAGCCTATTATTGCTAAAGCAAAAAATCCTCCAATAGATGAACCAATTATTATTGGTAAATTATCAACTCCTCCTCCTCCAGTATAAACTGGGGTTGTAGGTGATGGCGAGTTATCTTGTGATGTTATTGCAGTTGTGCTTGTATCAATACTAATTGTACCCCACATACCATAGCTACAATGTGAACTATATCCACAAAAATAATATATTGTTCCGGTTGTTTGTGGTATTTGATATGTAAATTCTCCTCCTTCTTGTAATATTGACATAACTTTTTTTTTTTTTTTAAAAAAAAAAAGATGATTATTATTATTGTTATAAAAAGAAATCTTATAAAAAAAATATATATATATATATGATATATTTATTTACATTTACTTACATGGTTGATTATTTGATTTACTACAACTACCAGCTGGTCCATCTGATTGTATAATTTGATGTTTACCATTTAAAAATTCCCATTTTATCTAATTAAAGTCAAAAGGATCTATTAATCAAAATTATTTTTGATAATATTAAGAAGAACATCATATAAAAAAGTATTTTTATAATACTTACAATATCGTTAACTCTTGCTGTTATATTTTGTGGTGTAAAGTACAAGCCTCGTTCTCCAACTGTCACAACAATAGTTTCACAATTTATACCATTTATAAAATATATAAATATTATATATAGCCATATAAAAGACTTCATATTAACGAAAAAAAAAAATTTGATTTTCCCTTGTTCTTTTTTAAAACCTAAAGTAATTCGTTACTTTATTGTTTTAATTTAATTCATTTATTTATTATAAATTAAACCTTTTTTTTTAACTCTTAAATAATAATTAATTTACATAAATTATAAATTGAAATAAATAATAATATTACTATATTATAAAACTAATTGAGGAAGTCAATTCGAGTTTTTAAAAAAGTAACGAGGGAAAATACCACCAAAAAATTTTTAATCGGAGCTAAAATAAGCATTGCCCAACTTTTTATATTCATCTTAATCAAATTTCCTTTTTTTTTTTTTTTTTTTCTTGTACACCGTTAAAATGCATAACGGCACTATTCTATATTCCGTAATTTAGATACGTATTGTACACATGAAAAAGTATTTTTATTTTGAGATTTAAATGGAATACAAAATGTAAATAAATTCATCATCTGTTCAATTATGAAAAATATAACAAAATAAGACCTCACTTTTTTTTTTTATTCACGCTATTCACGCAGTTCACCAATTATAATATTATTAATATTATTATAAATATTAGATTTTATTTATTTATATTATTTTACATAGTTACGTTTAATTACTAATTTCTCTTTTTAGAAATTTTTTTGAACGAATTCAAAAGTTTATTTATCATTACATTTCCTTTGCTTTACCTTTTGACAATAAAAACTTTGCATTTAAATTTGTTTCATTTTTTGTCAATAAATCACTAAATCGAAATAATCGATATTTCCTTATTTTTAATTCCGTTTGATAAAAGAAAATACTACTCAGAACAATTTACACAATTCGATAATTGTTTATTCCAATTATTCATGGTTGGTACAAAAAAATAATACAATGCACGAAAAAGATTTACTCTGTTTTTTTTAATCTAGTTAGTATACATGCAAAGTTGATCTTATTTAATTTAAGATATCTATGAAAAAAAAAAATGTTTTATATTCTTTTTCTTTTAATCTTCTTTTAGGAGAAAAAACTCCGATAAATCATTTTTCAAATAAGATAATCAGTTACCAGTAGAATAAATGTTGCGCATTTCTTTTTTTGGATATGATACAAGAACTTTTATATAACAGATAACTGGATAAAAAAAAATCACAAGTTAGACCTCCATATAATCACCTTTTCTTTTATAGTGATTGAGATTATATAGAGTTTAAATTCTGACTGAAATTATAAATCCAATTATATAAAATTATTATAAGTCGACCCTTATAAATTATTAACGATTGTCTTTAAATTTCATTCAGAAAAATCAAAATACAAATAGAATTTTATTGGTATGAAATCATGGGGAACATTGATGAGCGAAAGAATTCAGAAAAAAGGCAAAGAAGAATCTGAATAATCAACAAGAGCTTATGTGTGAAGAGCTTTGTGTTGGAAGTGAAAAATAAAATATATATTAGTCTTACTAATCTAATATCATAATATTTGTCAAAAATATCATGAATAAATGTGATTATTCTGTATCAATAAATTTATTCTTTATTCGGTATATGATTATTGTTAATAAGTTAGCTAATGTATAATTAATTGTTACATCACTCAAATAAATTAAAAATACGAGTCTGATGTGGGGCGTCTTCACAAAAAAAAACGTGATCGAGATCGAGATTCAATTGTTTTAGTCTGTGATCCGATCCGTAATATCCCGATTATCAATCTACTTATAGGGCAACCCCAATGATGAATGTGTTATAATTGTACTGCGCCAAAATTCACATGACACCGTTCAAATATTAAAAACATAGTAAGATTGATTGCCATACTTGCAAAATATATTTTTTTAAAAAAACAATGAAAGTATTATCACGTTCTGAAGAAGAAGTATTATTAAATCAACTTAAACAAAATGCACGAATAAATTGTGCTTCATTAATTCAAGGTATTATAAAATTGGTTATTTTTAATATTTTATCAAGATATTTATTAATTTTATTTTTATCTATTATATAAAGAATTTATTGATTGTAATACAGGAAAGGTTTTTTCAGTCGTTTGGTCTTGTAGGCGTCAATTAAAAGCCATGAATAATTGTTTAAATAATTTGTGAGCTTTTTTTATACATTCTTTTGTTTTACTTAAAATAATTATTGTTTGCTAAATTACTATAATTATCCTTCTCCTTTATCATAGTACTACAACAGAAGAACTAGATAAACTGAGATTGGATTATATTAACCAAAAAAGATTAAATGATAAGAGCAAACCCAAGTAACTAATAATTGAAAGTTTTTTTTTTTTGCAATGTTACATTATCAAGAACTTTTAACCCTTGATATGGACTGGTAGTTTTATTGTTAAAATCTATACTAAATTTAAACTAATTATGATGCAAAAAAAGTGAGTAAATATATATATTAGACTTGATAAATGCAAACAATATAAAAATGAGAGATTTCCTGAAATGCATTAAATAAAGATAAATATAAAATTATATGTAAACAAATTCCAATTAAAATAATTAATTAAAAATTATCTAGGCATATGGGTCACTTCTAATTTTTCAAAATGTTTTCTCGCCACATTAATATTCATTTGAGTTGCCGCAGATTCTAATAAAATTTAAATAAATTAATAATAAGTTCTATAAAAATAAACTTCCTTCATAGTACATACCAACAGATGAATCAGACATAATGACCATGACATAAGTATTAGCAGTCAAAACATCAAAGAATGCAGCAAAATTTGCCTGTCGAATTTCCATGCTTTTGAATTGAGCTTGAAATTTACTATAAATAAAAATAAAAATAAAAAGAATTATTATCTACATCAATGGAATTTTAATAATCTTAATGTGATAACTCACCTACAACTTAGTTTAAATTGTTTCATATAATTACTAATTTTTTCAAATCTATGAATATCTGAACATTCAATTCTAGATGAATGAGAAATTACTAAAAATGTGGTTCGCTCAAATAACATAACTTCATCCGCTTCACATATAGTAGCAAAGTTATGAAGTTGTGACTCGAGCTCTCTAACATTTGGAATTAAGGAATGTACTATGGAAGACCATGCCTATAATGAAGAAAAATAAGATGTCAATAATGTCTACTTATTAATAGAATCTGTTCAACTTACCTTATAAAGAGTCTCATCCCATATGGATGTAGCAAAAGCTGTAATACTTAGGGGCTCGGAACGCTTTTCTAATTCATTTAATCGATCAGCAAATATCTAAAACAAATTAAATTAGAAAGTATTCTTCAATAATCATTCTAATAATTTCACTCACTCTAGTTCTCGATTCTTCTTGTACCAAATCCATTTTATGTATCAAACAAAAGATCTTTGCATCTTTTGAATTTGCCAGTATTGCTTCAAGACAATCTTGGTAATAATGCATATCTTTTTCAATTTCGCGTGATTCAACATCGAACACATAAATAAGTACTTCTACATTACGAAAAATATGATCTCGTTGAGCCGCAAAATAACTTTCCATAAATGTCTCTTGGCTTCAAAAAAAGTACCATGTCAATTTAATAAACTAAAGAATAAAAAATGTTGCATGAAAGAAGGTTAGTTGTAATGGTTAATATTAATAAACATACCCTCCACAGTCCCAAAGGTTTAGAACCAAGTTACCAAGAAAACGTACACGAGAGTTCTCGACGTCGACTGTTGTGTTATGATAGAATTTAGTTATAAAACTATAAAATATTTATAAATAAAATTTAAGATTTACTCAACTTGTTGCACCTAATCGCCGAGTATCTCTCGCGACGTAGTTATGAAAGATAATGCTACGCATAGAGGTCTTGCCAGACCCACTTTTTCCCATTAAAAGTACCTATTCGTTCGAAGAAGCAATTGTTTCGTAAAGATAGATATTAACTATAGTGTTTATTAATAAATAAATATAAATAATTTTTTTTCGAACCTTTTTGTTCATTGTGAGATATTGTCAATAGACTTTAAAATCAAAATGAATCGAGCCGAAAATTTCTTCAACAAAAAAACGGTAGCCGTCACATGGTGCAAGTAATAAATTTACGATTTTAAAGTTTGTGAGTTGTGACTATATAGAGTTATAGACTATACTAGGGGATTTTATCATGATGTGATTATATAGGGGGGAGATCTTTATGAAGATGAAAAAAACGATTTTGAGCCAATCATAATTAAGAAAAGGGTTTAAGATTTGATGCGGAATTTATGACTAATTATGTAATTATGTCTGATTCAAGCCCACAAAGATCATTGTATCAAAATCGGAAGGATAAATCATCGGCTTCCCAGGCGCAGTAAAAACGAATCTGTGCATCATATAGGACTATGGACTATGAGTGAATCAAGATTAAATGTTCATGATAATTCGAGTTTATGAGCTTCTGTATATCGTGATACCTAAATAATATTGTATTTTCAGGATCGGGATATGAAAATATGAATATAAATATACCTAACATACCTTCTGAAAACTCACTACTTTTTTTTTTTTTTTAAAGAAAAAATTTGAATTGAAAAAAAAACCATGATGAGAAATCGAAAAAAAACAAAAGATATCGTTCTGGTAGTTCTGGTGAACATCTATTTTATTGTCATTTATTCATTTTCTTGTCATTTCCTGATTTTATTTATATATAGATCAACAACTACCACAACGCCTCACAAATTGTTCCACGACAATCCGATTTTATTTTACCTGCGGGAATTGTACCTGGTACGAAATACACAGTAATTCCCTGGCTACTACACCGAATAAATGCCTTATCACAAGAGCCTCTCAGAAGTAGTGACTACAAATTATCTGGAAATGAATTAGAGTTCTACCCATTAGAGGGCTTTGACCTAGCGGTTGGATGTTCTTGTTTTGTACCTATGAGTAATCCACATAATATTCCTAATGAATGGTTTCTTGGCCCAACAATCTTCATGTTACTTTTTACCACCGGGGACTGAACTTCCTAACGGAATTGCTCAAAGAAGATGAAATTCAGGTTCCTTTCAGGCGTACAACATGCACTGCATTTCAATATTTTCCCCACCAAAAGCATGACGTTATCTGAATTTTCTTATTTTGTAAGAAAACTCGATTGGAGGCTATGCAGTATTAAGGATAAGAAGTCACGAAATTCTCGGATTATATTTTCTCATGGAAGATTGGTACGAACAGACAACCAATTCAATGGACCGTCTTCATTCAAACGAAATTCACACATGGATTTCTCTCGCATTGAAGATTTGATCAGTGATGTAGATCGTTCATTTTACGCATTTTTTGCAATCTGTCAAATAAAAACAAGTCAGTCATTATATACATATAAAGTCGATTTATTAGGTGAACTAAAAACAGATTCGGATGGAAAGAGTCTGATTTCTCTAAGGTTAGTATTAATGAAGTTTTTGTGCCAAGATTAAATGTATTCAATATTCTTATGTGTCTGTAGGATTATGTTGAAGAATTGACTTTTAAATTTAATAAGGAAGCTGGTTTAGCCACAGGTAATTTCAATTATTTATTTTCGTTCCTGTTCCTTAGGTAGGATAAAAGATTAACTGTAAACTTGTATATTTCTTCTAATTTCTTGAAAATGCGACAAATCTCATCCTAATATTAAATAAATGCGATTGATCAATATCATTTTAATTATCACTAATCAACAATCAATACGATTATGTGACTTGGATTAAAAAAAATTTGCTTTTAATTTTAATTCCTTTCTATCAAAAAATAATATAAACACATTTTAATATTAAATAAACATTGCAAAATATGTGTGTATAAATTTATATTATATTACAATTTATTAAAATTTGTTACCTAGTGGTAAAGTAAAAACATATGCAAAATAAATTTTTTTACTATATTTACTATACAAAAAAAAAGGAATGTTGTTTTTATGAAGAAAATTAATTGTATTATACAGAAAAGTCATTGCGTAAAAAAAAAAAAAAAAAAAAATGATAATAAAAATGATTATCGGTGGGGAAATGTGACGTATCCCTCCCGGATCATTTCTCTTCTGATTTTTTGGAGAGGTGTAAGTTTTTGATAACCTAAAAAATTTAAGTGTTTCGTAAATATAATAATAAATATGTTGCATTTTGTTATTTCTTGGTAAGAATTGATAGGCCCAAGTTCATTAATGTTAATAAACTTGACTGTTTTTGTTGACTGTTTTTGTTATCTCGTGTCTAAGATTGGTTTAATAATTTGATTATCAAATTATTTAAAAAATACAATTACCTGTAGGTTTTCTTTTTGGTACACGAGGGGCGACCAGCAACATCTTTACTTGACGTGCCTCTTTTTTAGCTTTCTCCTTAGCCATTGCTCTTCTCAAGTTGCCAATGATACGTTCTTTTTTTTCTTTTTCTTCATCAATAATATTCTTTTATTTAACAAGAAACATAAACGTTGTTAGTCATAAATAGGTAATAAATAACAAATTTACACAATATTTACCAAGTATGTCTTTCGATAATCTTCAGGATTATCTGGCAACAGCTGATCTGGAAGTTTTTGCTGTAAAAATCGTTTCCAAAGTTCTAAATTAAATAATAGGTTTATTAATAATCATTATAAATATGAAATATTAAAATGATACATACCCATATCTTCATCAATAAGGCGCTACAAAAACAAATTAAATAAACGGTTAATGGTTAATTAGAAAAATAAAATCAATTTAGAACAATAACGAGAACTTACGGAGTTCACTTCTTCCAATTGTCGTAATTCTTCATCGGTGCAGAACTTTAAAATTGGTTCAAGTAAATGGTACGGCGCATCTCCCAATTTATAAAGCCCTAATTATTAATTTAGAGAATAAAAAGTTTAAATAATTTTAAGAATAATGTAAATTATTAATTAATTAATTATTATACTTACGATGCTTATTTGAAACCAATGTCATTGTACACAATTGCACCAATGACTTAACCACATTATTCTTCGAAGTTCCTGATGAGATGATATTTTGTGAATTATTCCCAACTTGTGGAGCTGGTCTATTTGGCAGATTTATTTTCATTGAAAACTCCTTTTGCCTTCGAGTTTCTGGAATAGAAATCTTAATTAATTTACTGTTGCCAATTTCTCCATCTCCAGAGTGTTTACGCTTATTAGAGATTTTTGTCAATGGTCGATCCGCATCGAGTACGGATATCTCAGGTCCTTGCGCGGCTAAACCACTACTTGATGCGTGCGGTTCTGCAAAAGTAGCTGCCGATACTCCATTTTCATTCACATCTACCATCGATCGACTAAAAGTTTGTGTTAATGCTGCTTTGCTTGTAGATCCCGATGATAAGAAAGAATCCTTATTGCTTCGACCGATTGCTTTGTCTTTTGCAACACTATTTACTTGTTCTGTTAATCCGAAAGATGTTTCATTTTCTGATTGAATAGAAAGTGTTTGTGAATCTGAACTACCAGATACTTCGGATAAATTGACCGAAATTTGCGATTCCAGAGTATTTTCGCTACTTTGAGTTGACTTTTTAGATCGTCCATTTAGATTTTCCCAAAATGTTTGTACAACCCACTTTGATTTTTCTTCATGTTCTCTCATGTCTTTAGTTTTATAAAACTTTAGTGGTTCTTTATATTGAACATCAGCTGTTGTACAACTCGACTCTACTGAAGCTTTGGTAGACTTGTTTTTGCTATTCTGCGCCAATTTTATTTTTTGCGTAGCAGTTGTCCTTGTTGATTGAGATTTATGTGTCGTTGATTTTACAGATGATATATTTACCGATTGAACGGGGTTTAATGATATTGTCAACCGGCTAGAGGAAGCTTTAGTTAAAGGTTGCACAGCGTTTCTTTGGGCTGTTGGAATAGCAGCTGATCGTAAAGTCGAACTTGCAGAAGTTGTTCCCGATGATAAAATCGAAGCTGTCGGTCGACTAGAGATCTTCGAAATAGAATGTTTTTTTTTTGGTCTGTTGTTTAAATTTTCCCAGAATGTTTTTACAGCCATTTTTGATTTTTCTTCATGTTCTCTCATGTTTTTCGTTTTATAAAATTCAAGAGGCTCTTTATATATGAAATGCTTTTGAATCAAATCTTGATCTTGAGTTTGAACTGTTGCAGTCGATTGTGGTGTCTTTAAAGAGGAGTCTACTCTTGTCAGCATCTTAGAATTTTGTTTCATCTTTAGAATGTTAGTTTCAATGTCTTAAAGTAATAAAAGTAATAAGGATTGAAATAGGATACCTAAAGAAATTCATAAGGTTGTTAAATAAATTTTGTAACAACGTTTATTTTATAATAACATCACATTTAAAAGCTTAAATAGCTTTAAACACAAAAAATTTTTTATAGGTTTTACGTGTTCCGACGCTAATACTTTAACTTTTTAATAGTAAAAATATTTTTTACCTTACTCAAACACCAGCAATTATTGGTAACGTTCTTTAGAAATTTCAAGCATTTAACTGCTAAAGGAACAGGCGAAATGTCTCCTTTGGTGGTCATTTTTATATGTGCATATGGTAATCGTGTAACATACATAATTAAAGTAATTAAACACCCTAACTTAACTAAGAGAAAATTTTTCATTTCCTATTATGGTTGGTATCGCACTAAATTCTTTAAAACTGGCCAAGAAAAGAAATAATTCGTAGGACTCTAATTAGGTATACCGTGTTACGTTGGATTAGTTTCACAGATTATAAAGTCTTTCATCATTCCATTTTGAGTTACGTACATTAAAATCTATTTGCGGAATTTGCAGAACGTAACTTTAATTTGAATTTCCACAAATTATATGTACTGTAGTTCTAACTTCTAATCTGCGCATTGCGCAAAATGGATTCAAATTGTATATGAATTTTCTGTAATATTGACATCCTCATTAGTAAAATTTAGTAAATTTGAGAAACTAAGATAACAGCGTGAATCATGTTTAGTTTGGAATAAAGAGGCGAATGATAAAAATGAATATTTCTGAAAAAAATCTTGTAATTCTGTAATAATGTATGATTAGTAATCGGGTGTAACTATCTTAATAAATCACATGTTTGAAATTACGAAATTACGTCCGAACTTAAGTGGCCGGAAGTTGAATTTTTTGTTTAGGTCGGAATTAAAAAAAGCATATTATATCAATAGGTCCTAATAGAGGTAATACAATAGTGATTCATTCTTGATCAACACTAATAAAACAACTTGCGGTTCCGGCTTACAGACTTAGGAATATATACTTAAATATCTTCTTTCTGTTAATCTTCATACCCACCTTTCTCTGCAAAAAGTTCAGTTTTGCAAAATAAAAACTTCTCTTAACCTCAAAACTATATAAAGAAAACAAATATTAACAATGACTGGTCGTGGTAAAGGAGGTAAAGGACTTGGAAAAGGAGGCGCTAAGCGCCATCGCAAAATCCTTCGTGATAACATTCAAGGTATCACCAAGCCTGCCATCCGTCGTCTTGCTCGTCGTGGTGGAGTAAAACGTATCTCGGGTCTCATCTACGAAGAAACTCGTGGTGTCTTGAAAGTGTTCCTTGAAAACGTAATCCGAGTAAGTATAATAATAAAAAATTGTAAATATTTTTAGTCCTTTAGAAGTTCTTTTATTCAATAAAAATTTGGATTATTGAAAATTTTTCTTTTTTTTTTCTCTTACAGGATGCCGTTACTTATACTGAGCACGCCAAGCGCAAAACCGTCACGTCTCTTGACGTTGGTAAGTATTTAGTTTAAGATTTACAGTACATATATTTTTCGTTCGCTTTAAATTTTCTCCACGAAAATTATTCATGAATGTTCTTTTCATTCATCTTAATCAATAGTATACGCACTTAAACGACAAGGACGTACTCTCTACGGTTTCGGTGGATAAACATACTCTCAAGAATTTTTATGATCAAAAAAGGCGAATTTTTTTTTTCTTTTATTCATTGCTTTACGTGATGCTATTAATCAGCAAGGGGGGGAAAAATTTTTTTAAAAAATTTTTATGTATATAGGGAAATTTTTATTTCTCCATCTTGTTATTTTCTTTCATGTACTCTGTTAACAACTTTCACCTATAGATTAGAGAGATGTTTGCAGGATATAATGGAATAAATAAAAATATATTTCAATCATTTGCTCTTTTATAACTAGAAGTGTATGTAATTATGTGATGTGTTTAAGATTTTTTTTTTTGTTTTGGATCTTTAAATTTGCTGACATGTTTAATTGTAATGCAGCGATTGTGCAAACATGGAATTTTTCTAAATTTTTCCTGATGCTTTGTGATTTTATAAGCTAAACGCATGTAAAATTGCAACAGAGGTTTCATATTAATTTCTTTATCAAGATACAATTAATGTTAATTGAAAATCTTTTTCTAAATTTTTTAAATAAGATCATCTTGGGAATTGTAGATTCTTTAATTGATTTTTTGGATGGTATATGGTATGTTACTATTAATTTTCTTTAAAAATCTTAAAAATCAGAACTTAAATTTATAATTGATGATAGAAAACTTTTTCTTTCAATTTATGATACATTCATATTCAATAAAACTTAAATTATAATTTTTTTATTTTTACCAAAAATCACGAGAATCGGTAATTCCGGCCAAAATCGTGATAACTGCACATAGTTGGAATTAAATTTATTATGAAAAGAAAGATCTAAGTACTAGGTATTTTATAGAAAATTTTGTGGGTATTATTCCCTTTTCCTGGTGTTCGAGTTATTATTAGCTTACTTTATTTCTCCCAAGTAATTACTTGCAAAACATTATTTATTCTGAAAAGTTGATTTTTTTTTTTAGAAAAGAGTTAGTAAAATACGATTACAATATATAAAACTTTATTGTTGTTTTGACTTTGGATCAAAAAAATAAGCAACTTTGTTTTTAGTTTTAATTTTAACATAAAATTAACAATAATGCAAATAACACTTGAAATAACAATTCGATATGTATTATTTAAATGCAAGTGAAGAACTTATGAGCCCTTTTCATTTATTTATTTACGTTTTAATAATTCTTAATATAAAAAAAAAACAAATTACTAAACTATTACAAATTTTATTTTTGAAAAAATTGGTTTATATTATATATATATTTTCTTTTAAAAAAAAAACACTTATTGACCACCACGGAGACGAAGAACAAGATGAAGAGTCGACTCTTTTTGGATGTTGTAGTCTGAAAGAGTACGACCGTCTTCCAATTGCTTACCAGCGAAAATCAAACGTTGCTGGTCTGGAGGGATACCCTCTTTATCTTGAATTTTGGTTTTAACCTGATCAATGGTATCAGACGACTCGACCTCAAGGGTGATCGTCTTACCAGTTAATGTTTTGACAAAAATTTGCATACCACCACGGAGACGGAGCACGAGATGGAGGGTGGATTCTTTTTGAATATTGTAATCTGAAAGGGTACGTCCATCTTCAAGTTGTTTACCGGCGAAAATGAGACGTTGCTGGTCTGGGGGGATTCCTTCCTTATCTTGAATCTTGGCTTTTACTTGATCTATGGTATCGGAAGACTCGACTTCCAAGGTAATTGTTTTACCGGTGAGTGTTTTTACGAAAATTTGCATACCACCACGGAGACGGAGCACGAGATGAAGGGTGGATTCTTTTTGAATGTTGTAATCTGAAAGGGTACGTCCATCCTCGAGTTGTTTACCAGCGAAAATGAGACGTTGCTGGTCTGGGGGAATTCCTTCCTTGTCTTGAATTTTGGTTTTTACCTGATCGATAGTGTCTGAGGACTCAACGTCCAAGGTGATGGTTTTTCCCGTGAGGGTTTTTACGAAGATTTGCATACCCCCACGGAGACGGAGTACGAGATGAAGGGTTGACTCTTTTTGGATGTTATAATCAGAAAGGGTACGTCCGTCCTCAAGTTGTTTTCCAGCGAAAATAAGACGTTGCTGGTCTGGGGGGATTCCTTCTTTGTCTTGGATTTTTGCTTTTACTTGGTCAATAGTGTCGGAAGATTCGACTTCGAGGGTAATGGTCTTTCCAGTAAGAGTTTTAACGAAGATTTGCATGTTTGTAAAGTTAAAAAATTAAAAAAATTGATTTTATTTTTATTTCAAAAAGTATTATTATTTCACACAAAAAGTCAATAAAAAAAAATTTTTTTTTTAAACATAAAAAACTTCCAACCAAACCCCTATTTATATTATTTCAAACTATTGCCAAGAATTTACTGCGTTTATTTTACTAAGCGATTGTTTTTGTTCCAGATTATACTAGGTATCATTTAATAATAATATGTAAATGATAAATGAAATCCAGTTTCAAGCAAGTTTTACTACTTAGACTTGCACTATCTCTTTTATCAGATTTCCTGATCAGGGAAATTTCAACAAAGAAAATGTTTTACAAAAAGACCTGCTGATGTGACTCATTCGATTTTCAATTTCTTTTTTGGAAAGTCCACTGCATAAAAAAAAAAACTCTTTGATAAGAACCAAACGGAATTTAGCCTCCTAATGAAAATTCGGAATATAGCGTTAGGCTTTTGTTTTTTAATGATACATATAGGGATGGATATACATAAACAACAATATCAATTTTTTGTAAAAAATTATGTAATGTTTATTTAATGACGAATGTGGCTTTTTTAATTTTTTTTTGTTACACCTCGGTTGATTTTAACTATTATTACATTTATTAATTTTAGGTTTATTTTAAAGTATCACAATTTAAAAAAAGTAAATTAATTTTTTTAAACCTATATCAGATATCAGATATGTTAATATGTTAAAAATATTAGATAATTTAAATATTATTTATTTTCTTCATAATGATGGCATTCTAAATATATAGTTATTTAAATCATAATGTTTGGCATTGCATTTTTTAAATTCAATTTGGCAATTATAGTAATTTATTATAAGAAAAGAATAATAAACCTGTAAATAATTTATTATATGAAAACCAATATTGTACCAGTGGGTGATAATATTTTTATTTATTATTATAGTAATATTGACAATTTGCAACAAAAGATTCTCATTGTGATTACATTTTATTTGATTAAAATTAAAAAAAAAATTAAAAAAAAATACAATATAAACAAGCATATAATATCAAATATAATCATTCATTCCATTACCATTAAAGTCCGGATATTAAATTCTCTCTTTTTTACTACATAAAATACATGACTTTTAACAATTCAGGTTTCACATCGCCATAAGCAACCTCAATATCTCCTTCCGTAGATGATTCTTCGTTGAAATTATCGCCATTTATGTGGAAACGAGCTCGACTGCAAACAAGATGAGCATAATAAACTGGAGGAACTAAAGAAACTACTCGAGTACATCGCGCGTATATATAGCATAAGTTATACGACAAAGTTTGAAGTGAGTCAGGTGTGAACTTATTTTCGTCATATAAAACGTGATAATGAGTAGGTCGACACGTTCCTTGTAATCCAGCTTGACTTTGTAAATAAAAATCAAATTCTACGGGATGAACAACCCCGGTTTCCACGATGGTACCAGGAAGACAGTTTCCAGTTCGATCCGTGTCTCTCTTGTCAATTGGGAAGAAACGTGCATGGTGGCGTTTTTGAACAATTACGAATGTAATTGTAGGCGAATACTTTGGATCAAGAGATTGACACGCGGCTAATTATCACGTTAAAGGCAAATAAATAACATTATTCAAAATAAAATAATAACTAAATAAATTATTATAAGATTGTACATTTCACTGCTTTAATTTCTCCTTTGAGTACTTGTTCAAATTGACCTTCTGAAACACCATCTCTGTAAAAAAGAATTCTTTCAGGTTTCTTTCCGCTAGTCTGATAGAAGGTTTTTAACATATCTTTAACCATGTTAGCTAATTCTGAAATAATTTCTGTACGAGAAGTCTGACGTCTTATCGAAGCTGCATAACGAGAAGCTCTATCATCCATAGAAGCACATAGGGCCGCAATCGATGGACGACTTGAACCAGGTGGAGGATGTGTCACATCAGCACCCATCAAAATTGAAGGCTTTTCATGAAGAAATGGATTTTGTTTTGGCGAAAGGAAAGAGTTCATTCCACCAAGTTTCACATTAATTTTAAGACAGACATTGGCACAATATTGCTTCCCAGCTTGCATCATATGTTTACTTTGAATACATTGAGTAACTACACCAATTATTGTATCAGATGCGCGTTTGATAGAACCATAAAGTTGAATACCAGTATTGGGTAAGACACATAAGACTAATTGTGGCCTCAAATTGGCAGCATTTCCAGCGCGTATCCACGCTTGCTTTAAGCTCTCTTCAACATTTCCTTGAGGGTTTGCATGTAAAATTGGTGGTGTCTTATTGGGAATATTCATGCCAGTATCCGAGCAAGTGGTAATTAATTCTCGGACAAAACGTTGAACCGATGGTATTGGGAATTCGCGATCCGATCCAAATACTAGAACCGACCAAGATCCAAGTGTAGCACCATTAACGACTTTCTTGTATCTCAAATTCCAGACTCCGTCCTTAGGAGCAAAAGTTGCGTCTTTAGAACTAGCATTGTAATTAATCGTAGGTATGGGCAATACTCTGGCTTGTACGATGGCCATATCATTTGATACTTTCATTTTAAATTGAGTCATTTGTTCATTATCGCGATAATTAAGTGTATCGAGACCCATCTTGATTTTATTTGCGCGAATATTTGGCGGTTGGCACGTGAATTTAATCATGTCGGCAGTCTGTCTTTCATTAAGTTTTCGAAGGTAGCGTTGACCCTATTAAAAGTGAAAAAGAAAATCAAATTTATAAAAGGAAAATAGAATAAATAATGTATATTTACTTACTTCAATAACCTCGCATATTTCCATTGGAAGGAAATTGTCCTTTTTAACCACAACACAAGGTAAATGTGGATAATTTAGACGCTTATAGGTTTTTTGAAAGTACGAAGCCACATCAGTTGTATGACCATCTGCATCGTCAAATTTTGTTCGTTGAGCATCCTGGAGAGTGATTTTTGAAATCTTGTAACGTCGTTTGGCATTATTTGAACCACGATGGGTAACGCGAATTTTGAGATTCTTAAGCTCTTTTTCAAGTTTAACGCGTTCCCTCTCGTTAATTCCTTTACGTAAGTCATCCGGATTTCGTTTTTCAAGCAATTTAACAATAACATTGATTAGAGGACCACTTTCATAGAACGCGGTCGCACATAAATCAATATTGATCATCATTTTTCCTATGTAATTGATACAATAAAAGGATATCATTTACATACATATCAAGATTATCGAAATGGTAAAACATTGAAGATTTACCTGGTGTAGGACGCGCAGATTGATAATACCCTTGCCAAACTTCAACGCTACCAAATAAACTTTTAGATCCCTCACGTGTATAGAAAGATCTACCAACGGGAACATATTTCATTGAAGGTTTATGTTTAATAAGCACATCCAAAGCCATGATAGCCGTTAAAACATTTGAAGTACATTGACCTTTGCCATTCAAAAATCGTTGCAATTCTTTCATATTAATTTCATTTACTTTTTTAAGTTTGATTTTAAAAGCTCTTGGTTGACGCTTTGTTGAAGTTGAACCATCATCTTCTGGGAGAATAATATCAAAAGTAGCGGAATCTTTAAAAGGAAGAGGTTCAAAAGTGAAAATATTTTTACGACCATCAAAAACGGGTAGGATATTATTAAAATTGCTTTTACTATTCAATTCTTCAAACTCTTGATAAACCTTTCTATTTAATGAGGGAGGTACTTCAGGTGTAATAGTAATATCATAATGGTGGATATTCGCTTCAGGGAGTGAAGTAACTTCAAAGAAGTTTGCACGAACACGTATTTCTCGACCTTGGTTACCCAGGGAAGGTCTTTTAATGAAGTTAGTAACCTTTAGACCTTCAGGAGGAGAGGATATTTTTTTCATTGCCATTTTCTACGAACGAAAATAAGGCCGCAAAAAAAATTATTTGACGAAAAAGTGTTCGTTGAAGGATAGAGGTTGACGAAGACTGATCATGCACGCGTTAGCAACAGATTGGGTCGAAGGGCAGGGCTTTGATTAGATTAAAAAGATCAGACTTTCGATATAAATCACATGACAAATTTCTGAACCTGCTTTGACAGAGAAAAAATTTTCGTTATTAAACCATCTATAAAGAGCATAGATGATTGATTTTAATAATAATCAGCTGTGTCAATATTAATTAAACATAGGATTTTTTATATTAAAAAATTCTTGCTTAAATTAAAATTTATAAATTATTTTTATCTATCAATTTTTAATAGAAAACAAATAGATAAAGAACCAATTATATTTAATTTTAGAAATAAAAAAGAGTTATATTAAGATTATTTAAAGATTAGCAAATTAGTATAAATGTATAATAGCATAAAAATAAAATTTAATGAAATTATATTATACTAAACTACTTTATAATATACTGTAAAAAAAGTTTATTTATTTTATTATACCAATATTTAAATATACTGTATATGAAGATTAAAAAAGACTAAAAAAACTATATAATAATGCAAATTAACTTACATTTTAGCTATCAAAATATAATAATTACTTGTAATTAATATTTAATAAACTATTAAAATTTAAAAGTTATAAATTTAAAATTTTATAATAAAAAATTTTTTTTTTAACTAATCACAAACAATTTTATTAACAAATTAATTATAATACATAAAATAAAAATAATAAATTACAAAAATAGAAATAAATTTCATATTAAAATTGCCTATTTAAACCTTTTTAAAATTTTACAATAAGTTTTAATAAGATTTTAATATAAATTTAATATAAATTTAATATTTTTCATATAGGTTTTAGCAGTTAATAAAGAGGTTTTAACAAATAATCTTACTTTACAATCAAAACTGGTTATAACAAACTTTTTTATAATGAACTCTAGATATACCAATTTCAAAATTTTTAAATTTTATTAATAGTTCATTATAAAAAGTAAGATAGTTCATATAGAAAACATAGTAATTTATATAACAAACTTTTTTTTCTAATAGAATTATCAGTTTGTTATAAAGAGTATTGACTATATATAAAAAAAAAATCTTAATAAATATTCTAATTTAAAAGATCAGTTAACTTATACTTTATATTAGAAATCTATAACAGGTTAGATTTAGACTACAAATCTAATTCAGATTTGATTCAAATCAAATTTGACCTAGTAAATTTATTCTTGATTTTAATTCAAGTCAGATTTAGACTTAGAATATAAATCTGAATTTTTATAAATATTTAAGTAATCCAAAATTTTGAATACAAAATTACTGCATTATAAAATATTAAATATCACAAAAAAAATAAATAAATGATAAAAGAATCTTTAAATACAAAAAATTTAATGAATAAATAGAATTTATTTATTAAGTTTTTATTAATAAAATAAGAAAAAATGTATTTGTAACATCTTGTTAAATATCTTATTTGTAACAACTTTTTTTATTTTTTTTAATAATAAATTATTTTAAATATTTTATAAATAAGATTTCTGTATGTAAAATTCAATTTGAAAAAAACTTTTATTTAATGTAATAAAGACAGTTTCATAAATAGCAGTTTTTTGAAATTTTTTAAAAAATTCTTATTTTAGTTACATATCTGATTTTTTATTTTAATTCACTAAACTATTTATAACCTGTTCATTTCTAGATTAGATTGGATTGACCGAAAAAATGGATAACCAATCAGATTGTAGTTGCAATTAAGCACAATTTTTGATTGATCAGATTGGTTTTATCATTTATAATAAATATGATTGGATTTTGCTTTGCTTCATTTTTTTTATATTACGATATGAACCACAAATAAAAAATTTATAATATGCTATGGTTATAAATGTTTTTAAAAGATGAATATGAAGAGGAGAATAAGAGAACTTTAAGTGATGAAGAAAATAATACCATTTTATAAGCAGTTTTAATAAAATGATTAAATACACGGTATTTAAAACCAAGATTATATCGCATAGCAAAATCAAGGCATTGGTGATAAAATATTTTTCCATTTTATGATTCTGTTTGATTTAAAAAAATCTTAAGAATATTTTCACATCATTTTCAACAATTAGCTAACCTTATACAATCCCATCCTGTATTTTCATTATAAGAAAATAAAGCTCAAACTTGTGTTGAACTTCAATTAGCTATATTTCTTTTTTGACTTGGATCTACTGGAAGTTTATTTGAGATTTGTTTAAGATTTGAATTAGGTAAAGGGACAGTAATCCTTTATACTAAATGAATTATTCAAGCAATTATGATAAAAAAAAAAAAGTTTTGTTAAATGGCCTACTTTAGAAGAGCAGAAGAGTATAAAAAAGTTCATAAGAGATTTGAAAATTTTGGAAAGCTTAAAAATGTCATTGGTACAGTAGATGGAACATATATCCCTATGAGAAATACTTCAAGTAAAGACCCAGAAGTCTATTTTACTAGAAAAAAGCATTATGCCATTCATTATTAAGGCATTGTGAATGATAGTAGTATCTTTACTAGTTTTGATATAGGCTAGCCAGGCTCAGTACATGATGTTCAAGTTTTTAGAAACTTTTCTTTTTATAAAAATTATTTTAATCTTATCCAAGATGATAACTATCTTTTAGGTGATTTAGCTTATCCTATTTCTTCTTTTTTAATTCCACCTTTTAAAGATCTAACTTTCAGAAAATATAAAGAATTTAATCAATTTTATTCATGTCATCGAGTTGTAGTAGAAAACACTGGTCAAAAACTGATCTATCTTACAAATATCTTATAAATATTGGGTACCNAAAATGCAGAAAATCTGCTATACATCAGGTACCCAATATGTATACTATAAAATTAAAAAAAAATACAATTTATTAATTATCTCACTATCCAGTGATTATAAAAAGATTAAATATAGCTCATTCGATTTGCCTTACTGAGACGAATTGAATGGTACTAATATCATATTTCTAGGTGTGATAGATGCTGAGATATTTGATAAATCAGCATTTTTTATTTATTTTTTTACAATTTATCGCATATCTCAACATCTTTCATATCTAGAAATGCGAAATTAGTACCATTTGATACGTCTCAGTGAGACGAATTGAATGAGCTATATTTCATCTTTTTATAATCACTGGATAGCGAGATAATTAATAAATTGTATTTTTTAATTCTATAGTATACATATTAAGTACCTGATGTATAGCAGATTTTCTGCATTTTATGTACCCGATATTTATAAGATATCTGTAAGATAGATCAGTTTTTGACTAGTAAAATGCTTTTGGAAAATTAAAAGCAAGATTTAGAATATTAAAGGATCTTGATATTAAAACAGTTAAAATGGAAGTATTGTTTACATATTATACAATAATTTTGCATAACTTTCTAGAAATGAATATGAATATTTGGAAAGTTGATTCTAATGATAATACAGATGATATAGATGATGAAAATNAANANGATGATAATCACANATTAAGGACTAGTNATGAAATATTAAAAAGAACTGGGCAGGCTAAAANAAACTTAATTTTTNATCAATATTTTCCATAAATAGCATATTATTGTACATTTTAATTATCAAATTCATGATAATATATAAATTGAAATAAAAGATTATTGTCAAAAGTGAAAAATAAACTTAGATTTTAAGAATTTTTAGTTTATTAAATTAATAAATTAATTATTAACTAAATCTTAATAAAAATACATATTAAATTCTTGTTTTCATTATTCACAAAATTTATTATTATTATTTTTTTTTTTTTGAAGACGCGCTGAATCATGAACTTTATTCTGTAAATTGGTGAACAATGCCCGGAATACAATAACAAATAAAATTAAATAGCTCAGATATAAAACCTCCAACTAAATGGAAAATTCCAACGCGTTGCACTTACGTAGTATGAGTCTTCAGAGTGAGGACTGAAAGCAAAATCTCCTTAGATATTAGTATGCTCTGATTCTCCCTCATACCCCAGTGCTAGCACCAAATAAAAAACCTTTTAATCAGTCCTTCCATATCTCCCTACAATACACTTGGGTCTTCAAACTAGTATGATATGTTATAAAAGCCTTCCTTACTTTTGTAAAAAAAATTATAGAAGCTGGCTACTAGTACTAACCTCCAGCATCAGGAATATTTTTAATGTAAAGTACTCCGAAAGTCTAACAATAC